>OX596256.1:5649679-5723838 GCA_951394255.1 Polyploca ridens | reverse complement strand
GTCAAACGATCCTTTAAAACCTCATTTATGTAGTTTTATGTTGCACAACGCGACATTAGTAACTAAAGTTCCATTAAAATGACAGTTCTTTAGATTAAATTTAATAGGTCAAGAAGCACCCATTAAACATATTTCAGCTCAAAAATAGTGGTTAAAAAAGTTAAATAAGTGTTTAATATGTGTCTAAAAAATCTTTCATCATTTTCGGACATCACTGGGTTGCAGAAAGATCACCATTATAGCTTCTTTACGAAATGTAGACATTGACGCTAATGAGTTCATTAGTTTAAAGTTGTTGCACAAAACTATTTCATGCCTAATTAAAGGTTCATTAGCTTAAACGTCAAAAGGAAATGTGACAGAATAGATGTCAGAATCATTGATTATTTATTGTTAGATTGATCAATATCCATCAAGTGGTATATTCATAAATTTATTAAATTCTATTTTATCTGTTTGATTTACTTATTTGCAATTTATATGAGCATTACAAAGGGGTAGAACCTTTCACGTGCATATTAAAACTAATTTCTGCATACTATAGTATATTTCAAATAACATGAGTTCGGTGACACATGGTATTTTATTAAATTTCTCAATGGTTAATGTTTATTTCGATATAATAAAGGAATACTATGATAGAGCTAGGTTTCACGAAATATTGTGAATATTATTTCAGAGTAATCAAATGGAATTTCACTTTGATTGGTAAAAAACCCTTGACCTTGACGACTCATCCTATGTGAAATAGAGTATAATTAACAAAACGTAATTTAAAACAATACAATATTGTCACACAAACGACACAAGCGTATTCAATGACAACTCAACTGACATTGTGCGCGGGAAAAGAATTTAGCCACCAACAATTGGGGGGTCCATTTTTTTCACCGCGTTTAATGCTTAGATACATTTAAATAATCTATACATTTACATAATCAATGGTCAGAAATATCAATGTAGAGAAATCATTCATTCCATTCGTTCAATGTTGCCATTTTATTACGATTTGTAACTGAGAACATACTTTTTGACGTATTTAGCTAATGCACCTTTAAATATGCCTAAAGTGGTTTTGTGCAACATCTTTAAATTGACGGATTCATTAGCGTTAATGTCTCATTACGTAATGAATCTTTAATGGTGATCTTTGTGCAACCGACTGTATCAATGCGATAATAGCGCAGGTCAGATAAGTTTGTGGGACTATCAGTCAGTTGCAGAAACGTTCTTTAAATTTTAAAGTCGGCATTAAACGCTAATCTTCCATTAAACTGTTGCACAAACAGTCATTTGACTAATATTTAATGCCTCCTTTCAATTTATCTAATGAAGTGTCAAACGATTCTTTAAAACCTAATTTACGTAGTTTTAAGTTGCACAAAGCGACATTAGTAACTAAAGTTCCATTAAAATGACAGTTGTTCAGATTAAATTTAATGGGTCAAGAAGCACCCATTAAACACATTTTAGCCAAAAAATAGTGGTAAAAAAAGTTAAATAAGTATTTAATATGTCTCTATAAAATCTTTCATCGTTGTCGGACATCACCCGGTTGCAGAAAGATCGCCATTATAACTTACTTACGCAATGTAGATATTAACGCTAATGAGTTCATTAGTTTAAAGTTGTTGCACAAAACTACTTCATGCCTAAATAAAGGTTCATTAGCTTAAACGTCAAAAGGAAATGTGACAGAAAAGATGTCAGAAACATTGATTATTTATTGTTAGATTGATCAATATCCATCAAGTAGTATATAAATACATTTATTAAATCTATTTTATCTAATTGATTTGCTTATTTGCGATTTATATGAGCATTAAAAAGGGGTAGAACCTTTCACGTGCATAGTAAAAGTCATTTCTGCACACTAATCAACAAAAAGTAATTTCATACAATACAATATTGTCACACAAACGACCCAAACGTATTCAATGACATCTCAACTGACACTGTGCGCGGGAAAATAATTTAGCCACTATCAATTGGGGGTCCATTTTTTCACCGCCTTTAATTCTTAGATACATTCAAATAATCTATACATTTACATAATCAATGGTCAGAATTATCAATGTAGAGAAATCATTCATTCCATTCGTTCAATGTTGCCATTTCATTGCGATTTGTAACTGAGAACATACTTTTTGACGTCTTTAGCTAATGAACCTTTAATTATGCCTAAAGTGGTTTTGTGCAACATCTTTAAACTGACGGATTCATTAGTGTTAATATCTCATTACGTAATGAAGCTTTAATGGTGATCTTTGTGCAACCGACTGTATATGATATATGGTTTGTGATTTAAAATGTCAATACCATACGAAGATTGATCTTTTATAAATGATGACGATTGTCGATATCCATTTTGTGTGGACCCCCTGTAAGCTGTAAGATTAAAGATGAAAAAACGTAACTCTCCATTGTTTGTAAATATTGAAAAGAAAAGAATCTCGTAACGCTATTGTTTGGGTTAAACGTAGCGTGAAGCGTTATCGGGCAGCCGCCGCCGCCGCCAGCTCGACGCTGCCGAAACGTTTTCCTTTCAATTATACCCGGATAAGTCGAAAACATTTCTACCGCCTCGAGTCATGTTTCACTCTTAAACGTAAGACAAGGATATTTTTGTTATTTACCGAGCGATTCGCTACATTATGAACGATGTCTTCCGCTCTGAGGGCTTTCAGTTAAGTGAGATACTTACTGAGATGCCTACTTACCAATTTGAAGGGGAACTGTGTAACAATGTCTTTAGTATCATATACATCGATATGGTATGCAAATTGAACGTCCGATACGACCTACACCGAATGAGACGATTTCACAGACTTGTATGTATACGTTCTGATTTATTATATTCTTATCTTATCTTATGGAGGGGCCGAGAAATAGCTCGGACACTTCGACCCATTGGGATCTATTGTGGTCCCCTAGATACCTTACTCCTCCCCAGTCTCGTTGAAAACTATTTTCATGAGTTTTATTATATTGGTCACGATACATTATTTATGTGTTGTCGTATCAAATATCACCCTCAAAAGGTAATAAAACTTTATAAATAATAATACCTATTCTTATAGAAGACAACTCACAAAAACTCACGCAAAGCAAATAACGTCATAAAATCAATAGTCAGCGTCAATGTAATTTTAATTATTGTCACATTCAAGATTGTTTTATTAACCCAATCAGAATTAAAGACAAACGTGATTATTAATATACCAGAGAATTGATAAACCCCAACAAGATTTTGACCTGAAAATAATATTGAATAAACTATTCTAACTAAATTGTCCCTGCGGTTTCACACGCGTTCCCGGAATGATATTGAAAAGCCTAATTCACTCAGGGTACCTCTTACATCCAAACTAAGTACACATTACATCAGTTTTCCAAAAAATAACATGTCATGAAAATCACTGACCTATTGATTCTACTGGTGATCTACTGAGCTCAGTAATTTCATAAGTACCTACCAAAATTGAATATCGAAAAATACTTACATAGTTTTTCCACTTTATAGATCACGTGCACTGCAGCGGTGTTCGTAGCAGGCATCCGCACATCGTCCAACATCCGCCCAGCGTCGTCCGCACAAGCCCGAAAACGGGATCCGCTGACATTAACGTCCTTAGGTGAATTCGTGTAAATTGTGCCGTTCATACGTTGGCTGCTTAATGTGACGCTTAAAATGCCTTTCAGAACAAGCAAACTGGAAAGGAGAACTTGCGGAAAGAATTGAAATTATAAGCTTCGTGTATACATAGCAAACAAAACTAAATACAGCTGCCTATTATGGGAGTATTTCAGACAGGCAGATGTGGCTCGAATAGTGTATGATTAACGTTTTAAGGAATTATTTTCACAAGCAATTATTTTAATGCACTAGAGTTTTTGTAGCGTTCGTAGCAGCGTGCTACGAATGGCTACGAAATGGATTTGTGAGAGCGTTTGTCTTTGTCGAGTCAATGTGGATTGTAGGATAGGTAAAATGTCCACTTGTCCATTCATCTACGAAACTATGCTAGTTAATTACCACTTTTGCCACTCTATCCATCAAAATTATAGCTTGTTGCTATGAAACGTGTCAAAGTGATATGATAAAAAAATATCGGAATATTGACTGGTAAAACGTTTTGTTTGTTACTTATTTTTTTTAAATACAAACACGAGTGGATATTTTTCTACATTGTCTTAAGACCTAAGTACACAATCTTTATAAATTCTATCATGCGTTAGTAATTACAAATGGTATATCTTCTTGCAATCTAAATTTAAGCAAAGATTCTATGATATTACCGAGAAATGTCTTATTGTTAATTCAATTATTTATTAATTATTGTAATGTAAAGAACGAGAGTACAACGTGCTATATCTAATTATGTTTTAATATAATATAACTAGCTTGTGCCCGCGACTTCGTCCGCGTAGAGAATTTCTTTTTTCTAGATATGAATCATTGTAACAATATAGAGCTTTGTTCATGGCTATTGCCCGCCACTAAGTGTGATATTTAACAACAGTTCAGGTAGATTGAGAGCTCACACGTAGGTAAGCATGCCACATAAAACTGGCCGTGGGAGTAACAGTCCTACCGCTAATCAACTCCATCATATTTCAGAGTTTGTCGCTGTGATTTTTTAATAGGCATCGCGAAACAAACCTTGTTTGGGAACTGCAATCTTTTAAATTCAAACGGAAGGTCATTTGGAATCAATGGTATACGCGGCACGAATACTGTTTCTCCTCTGGCAGATCCAGTTAGTATTTTGGGCTCAATAACATTGCGGCAAATAAATGGGACCAGGTCGAGAAGGAAGAAGAATAACATTGCGGCGGAGAGCTGTTACTTGGAGTCTAGTTCCATTGCACAATTTTGGAGGTCGTATATTTATAAGCAATATGACAGTGGCACCTACACGCAACATAAGCCTATAACACGGACCCGGCGGATTTAGAGGTTTTAAAAATTCAACAGGATAGTTTAAACCATATTGACCATGGTGACAACGGAATTATAAACTATTTCATCACCTTCGAATGAATTTATCAACATTTCGTTGATGGAAGCGGCTTGGTCGTTTTTGGGAGTCAAAATGGCTCTCTCGCATAATCCATATGTCTATAGGTTCCTCAACTGTTGATACAGTACATAACTCATCTGGTATTTGTATCAGCCCATCTATTTGTGGAAAGTTTCCGTTCCCGATTTTAAGAAGAAGATTTGAAAATCTACCGCCAGAAACTTCACCTCAGAGATGTACTCTCATGTTTCGAGTAAGCTTCACCACGTTAATTGAAGGCCATAAGACAGATCTCTTGATGCATGCTTTGATCGCATCTGCGCGCGTTCCTTTGGGCACTACCGGTAAAGTCTGGCGAAAATCACCGGCCAGCAACACCGTTACTCAACCCATTATATTTTTAGTATTGCGTATGTCCTGCAAACTCCTATTCAAGGCTTCAACTCCTCTTTTGTGCATCATCGTTATTTCGTACCATACGTTCATAGTAAATTTTGTGATGTTTACTTTGAAAATGAAGAACTTCGATACATAACTTTAGCCCACTTTTCACCGCTTCGGGTGTGGAATTATCAAAAACGCTAAGACACCTATAAATTAATTTTCAAAACTGACGGACTTGCATACAAACTGTCATCCCCTATTTTACCCTCTTAGGGGTGGAATTTCCATAAATCCTTCCTTAGTGGATGCCTCCACTGCATATGTTATCATTGTGCAAAATTTCAAATCTCTAAGTCCAGCGGTTTGGGCTATGCGTTGATATATTGCATACCTACAAACTTTCATCCCTTATTTTACCCTGTTAGGTGTAGAATTTCCAAAAATCCTTCCTTAGTGGATGCCTACACTGTATAATAATATATTTAGTGAAGTTTACTTTGAAATTGAAGGACTTGCATACACAACTTCATCCCCCTTTTCCTCCCTTCGGTGGGGGAATTATCACAAATGCTGAGATAACTATATATTAATTTTCAATCGTCAGCCTAAACACAAAATTTGAAGATCCTAACTTCAAAACTGACGGACTTGCATACAAACTTTCATCCCTTATTTTACCCAGTTAGGGGTGGAATTTCCAAAAATCCTTCCTTAGTTGATGCCTACACCGTATAATAATATATTTAGTGAAGTTTACTTTGAAACTGAAGGACTTGCATACACAACTTTATCCCCCTTTTCCTCCCTTCGGTGGTGGAATTATCACAAACGCTGAGATAACTATATATTGATTTTCAATCGTCAGCCTAAACACAAAATTTGAAGATCCTAACTTCAAAACTGACGGACTCGCATACAAAAAGTTTTATCCCTTATTTTACCCCCTTAGGAATGGAATTTCCAAAAATCCTTCCTTAGTGGATGCCTACATCGTATAAGGTATCTTTGTGCAAAATTTAAAATCTCAGTCCAGCGGTTTGGGTTATGCGTTGGCTATGGTATATATTGCATACAAACTTTCATCCCTTATTTTACCCTGTTAGGGGTGGAATTTCCAAAAATCCTTGCTTAGTGGATGCCTACATTGTATAATAATACATTTAGTGAAGTTTACTTTGAAATTGAAGGACTTGCATACACAACTTCATCCCCCTTTTCCTCCCTTCGATGGTGGAATTATCACAAACGCTGAGACAACTATACATTAATTTTCAATCGTCAGCCTAAACACAAAATTTGAATATCCTAACTTCAAAACTGACGAACTTGCATACAAACTTTCATCACTTATTTTACCCTGTTAGGGGTGGAATTTCCAAAAATCCTTGCTTAGTGGATGCCTACATTGTATAATAATACATTTAGTGAAGTTTACTTTGAAATTGAAGGACTTGCATACACAACTTCATCCCCCTTTTCCTCCCTTCGATGGTGGAATTATCACAAACGCTGAGACAACTATACATTAATTTTCAATCGTCAGCCTAAACACAAAATTTGAATATCCTAACTTCAAAACTGACGAACTTGCATACAAACTTTCATCCCTTATTTTACCCTGTTAGGGGTGGAATTTCCAAAAATCCTTGCTTAGTGGATGCCTACATTGTATAATAATACATTTAGTGAAGTTTACTTTGAAATTGAAGGACTTGCATACACAACTTCATCCCTCTTTTCCTCCCTTCGATGGTGGAATTATCACAAACGCTGAGACAACTATACATTAATTTTCAATCGTCAGCCTAAACACAAAATTTGAATATCCTAACTTCAAAACTGACGAACTTGCATACAAACTTTCATCCCTTATTTTACCCTGTTAGGGGTGGAATTTCCAAAAATCCTTGCTTAGTGGATGCCTACATTGTATAATAATACATTTAGTGAAGTTTACTTTGAAATTGAAGGACTTGCATACACAACTTCATCCCTCTTTTCCTCCCTTCGATGGTGGAATTATCACAAACGCTGAGACAACTATACATTAATTTTCAATCGTCAGCCTAAACACAAAATTTGAATATCCTAACTTCAAAACTGACGAACTTGCATACAAACTTTCATCCCTTATTTTACCCTGTTAGGGGTGGAATTTCCAAAAATCCTTCCTTAGTGGATGCCTACGCAGTATAATAATACATTTAGTGAAGTTTACTTTGAAATTGAAGGACTTGCATACACAACTTCATCCCCCTTTTCCGTCCTTCGGTGGTGGAATTATCACAAACGCTGAGATAACTTTATATTAATTTTCAATCGTCAGCCTAAACACAAAATTTGAAGATCCTAACTTCAAAACTGACGAACTTGCATACAAACTTTCATCCCTTATTTTACCACCTTAGGGGTGGAATTTCCAAAAATCCTTCCTTAGTGGATGCTTACACCGTATAATAATACATTTAGTGAAGTTTACTTTGAAATTAAAGGACTTGCATACCCAACTTCATCCCCCTTTTCCTCCCTTCGGTGGTGGAATTATCACAAACGCTGAGATAACTACACATTAATTTTCAATCGTCAGCCTAAACACAAAATTTGAAGATCCTAACTTCAAAACTGACGGACTTGCATACAAACTGTCATCCCCTATTTTACCCTTTTAGCGGTGGAATATCCAAAAATCCTTCCTTAGTGGATGCCTCCACTGTATAAGGTATCTTTGTGCAAAATTTCAAATCTCTAGGTCCAGCGGTTTGGGCTGTGGGCTGATATATCAACAATCAGTTTATCATTTTATATATTAAGATATGTGATCGGTCATGCGTGGTAGAAATAGAAATGTAGCAACTATTCGGTAGGTACGAAAAAAAATTCTGGCTGGTTCAGATTTCTAACTGTAAGTTTTCTATTTTCTAATTGTACCGAAGTAGCTCAGAAGTCGATTGTAGTTTTTATTCACTGATTTGTAGCGTCGTTTCTGTCTTCACCATTGCCTTTACGATACTAGGTTATTTAAATACGAATTTGAATTCACAGACAAATGCGCACTGCGTAAGTAAGTATTTTCTCTAGCTTGGCATAACTACTTATATAGATTATACAGGGTTATTGGTAAAATACAACCTTGCAGGACTGTATTACTAAACAAAAAACAAAGTTTCTAGATATCTTTTCGTTTCAATTCTGCATTTTGTTGTACCTAACGCCTCCCATGCATGCCACTCAGTCTTTTGCTACGCTTAGAGTTCGTAACATTTAGAGCGTTGAATTTAAATAATTTAGTATGAAGTCTGATGAATTATTAAAAGTATAGTCCTGAGAGGTTGTTAATGTTTTCCCAATAACCCTGTCTGTATACTACCAACTCTATAAATAGCTTCAAAATAACACTGTAAAATTAATTAAATTGCCTACAGTGCAATTTAGGTACCTACTTCGTTGGAGAAATTATTTAGGATCGGTATGTAAAAATTAGAGGAAATATAATAGGGATTGCTCAAATTGGAAAACGTATTCCGTTCCTTGCACAGCACAATTTTATTTTAGAGCACTGCACCTGTACATTTCCATCGCAATGTGTGCTCACTTTACTGTAGCTAATCACAAATGACTACCAAGTCATAGGGTCAAACTAAGTTGTGAATTTTTGCATATCTCTCTTTCTTATTCTTACGAGGCTTAGCCTGATTTAGAAAATTGTGATTTAGATGCCTTTAGCGCGGTGGCATATATTATGTAACTAGTTGATTAGTATTTAATGATTTCTTTACGATTACTTATGAAGTGCTGCCACTGTAGCTTTGTTATATATCGTGTGTAAGTTTGTATATAAAATCTAAACCTATCTTTCTCAGAAAATTCAAACTCTATCTTAAAAATTATTCTCTCTGCTTATAAGTATGGCTTATTGCGCGGACAGGACAGTGTGGGGGTGGGGGTGTTCTGGTTTAAAAGCTACAAAACTATGGTAAGAGCTAATATCCTCGATGTTGCAAAATACTATTTTTATTGTCTGAAGATCAACTTCGTATAATGGCAATCTGCGATGTCAAAGAATTGTTTTATAAAATGTAATCTACCTACTTTGCTTGGTGTTATCTACAGAAGGCAAACCGGCAGTTTCAGGCAGGCAGTTTACCTGAAAGTTCTGTTATACATACCTACCTAACAAGCACTTTGTTCTATTCTGTAACTCTGTATACATTTAATAAGACCTTAATTTGTAGCTATTGTGGTCTCTTCTATTCAACGTTTATAAAATATATGTAAAATGGGAATATAAATGATGTAATAAAACTACGATCATTAAACAGAATTAAATTCTAAATACCTAATCAAAGTTAAAACACCGTTTATCACACGAATGAAATTGATCCATCACAAATGACAATATTTTATGAAATGTTTAAGAGCACTATTTTTGTCAAATTTTAAAGTCATTTTGTTGGGATATCATGTAAAGAATTACTTATATAATTGTAAAAGGTATTTTATGACAAACCAAACATTGAAGATCTTAGATAGTTTTTTAATTATGTTATGTAATAAATAGATTCTCATCTATACAAAAACGATATATCTATCAATGTTAATATAGGTACTTAATACTTATAGATATACATACATTGTCCGATTATATTAAAAGTTATATTTTAATGTTGAGCACACGAAACGTGATTTAAATATAAAACTATTATAAAAATAGAAGCAATAACATTCATTAAGATCATAATAGTATCGTGAGAGAAGTGGGTTATTATATTTAAACTGTGTATATTTTTAATATAAAATTTAATATTAATCTTTGTTTTATTTCATGTTATTTTGTTAATACCTACGTAAATACCTATCCTATTATTTGACAACTTTATTAATAAAAACCGGATAAGTGAGAGTCAGACTCGCACAAGCACTTTAATTTTATTTCATTTTTATTACTTGTTGTGTTATAGCGCCAATTCACATACATTCAAAGTTTGTTAACTATGTCTGTAGCTATTACGGTCCTTGAGATACATCCCACTGACAGACGGACGGACAGAGGAGGCTTAGTAATAAGCTACCGTTGGCACCCTTTGGGTACAGAAACCAAAAAATAATGTTGAACGTGGAGTTTTGCTTCATTGCATGTATGTCTCCTAACAAATAGGGTCACTTACCGAGTTTTGTGCCGGTTCTTCTCAGATGAACTCACTCCTAAACCGTTGATAACTACTTCAGTAAGTAGCTTTGACATTCATAAGGGACTTAGGGCCTAAACTGAATAGGCCAAAAGGAGGGATAGGTTGTTGGATGGTTGGTTGGTTGGAATGGCTGTGCTTAAATAAATCAAACGCAACGTTATTATATCAATATTATTATTTATTGACTTATACATATACTTAAAATCTTGGGAGCTAAAACATTTCAATTAATAATATATCTAACGTCGAGTTATATTTTTTCACGAGGAAAATTATTCTAGTTGCAGCATCTTGCAATTTCAGTTACAAAAATAAGTTTTATTTTGTCATAATACGGAAAGAAAGCAATTCTTATTTCTAGATTATATTAGACTGAATCGCGGTCCATCTCCGAAAAAATTATGATAGTCAATCTGAGCACAGTATTTAGGTACTTACTACTTACCAAATTGGCGATATAATTTTCTCCACGTGTTCTTACTTTCTTGTATTAGATATACTATTTTAAGTAATGCAGGCCTAGTTAAATTGTGTACAAGTTAGCTGATACCTTACAATGATAAACATTCAATCAATTTGGCTTATCTTCTGTATAATCTAATTGTTAGAACAAGGCTTTTATTCAAATGTATAAACATTAATTGACAATGAAATGTGCAATTAACATAAATAGTGCATCGATGACAGAGTATAATTAAAACAAAATAAAAATATTGGTAACTTAAATGTAAAATAATAAGTATGTTACAGATAAAATCAGTAATCGAGGAAAGGAGACCCAACATTGATAATTATGCATGTTCTCAGTGTATAAACATAATGTATGTTTATATCTTACCATAACAATCTTGATAGTACGAGATCCGGCTGCATGATTACAACGTTCATCGAGTTTTTGATCGGGATCTATTTTTTATACATAATTATGAATGGGGGAATGTATTTTTGCCGGGTTGCATATCAAAATGTGGCCGCTAGTATTTATTATCAAAATAACATTAATTGATGTTTCGAAAAAAAACATTGATTAATTTATAAATAAATTATAATATAAGAATACGTTTAAATGAACGTATCAAAATAACACCTGTTTACGCCTGGCTGCGAAGACGTTGCGGCCAAGTGCGCAACAGCTACCAAAACTTTTCAAGTTCTTTACATTGTTGTCAAGTGTATTATGATTTATTTATAAACAAGACAATGATTTTTTTCGAAGAATTGATTAATATTATTTTGATTAAAGGTACTGGCGACCATATTTTGATAGGCCCGTGGCAGGGATGTATTAATTATATATAAGAAATGGACTTTTGATTGAAAACTCGATGAGCGTAATAATCTTGCAGCCGGATCTTAGACTATGAGATTTCCTGAATAACAAACAATAAGTATTGGTCTACTCCGATCAAAGGTGGATAACTGATGTGATAACAAATAAATATTTTAAGGATATTAATATGTACATGTACTGAGTTTAAAGTTAAAATAGACTTACAGTAACAGTACAGTAATAAATACACATTTACTTAGACAGATGTATACTTATCTAATTTAAAATGTTACAATTATAATGGTAACAACAAAAAATTACATAGTTTCAACACAACACATGGAATCAGGTAACAATTAAACATATTTTGGCAATAACATAAAAGCAAAAATATGTAGAGTAGTTGGCATAAAATGCATCAGAAAAGCAATTGATGGTAATCAAATTTTTTGTAATTAAAAAGATTTTTTTGTAAGTTCTTAAAAATAAAGTTTAAAATAAGACCTAAGCAACTCATCGTCTTAAAAATAATAAGCACAAACATGTTACGATACAAATTTCATTTAATTATTAGGTAAGAATGGAATATTGAAAGTTTGAATCGAGAATTTTCAAATTTTGGACGGGTAAGCTGCTGAAAAGCATTGAATTGAATTCACCAGAAGAGTGAGTTTAAAAGGCATAGAATAAGTTTATTAGTTTTATTAGGAGGGTGGTAGAAGACAGCAATCAGAACACAACAATAATATGAAAATGAAATCGATTAGCTGACAGCACATAAAATGGGAATTTCTTCATTGATAGTCTCTTACGTCGACTTTATTTTGCAGATTTGCTAAGAAATAAAGGCGCCTTTGAAGGATTCACCAGGCATTGCGTCCTATGTTTTTCATTAATATCGAAAATAATTAACTGTAGTTTATTTATTCAATAAAGTAATTTCAAGACGAAGGGTTGCCATCATAGACTCTTACGGAGAAATAATACCTATTTTAATAATTCCTCTTATCCTGTACACTTTTATAATGTTTTTTAATTTAATTCTTACTTTACACAACTATACAATCATGATTACAACGTTCATCGAGTTTTTGATCGGGATCTATTTTTTATACATAATTATGAATGGGGGAATGTATTTTTGCCGGGTTGCATATCAAAATGTGGCCGCTAGTATTTATTATCAAAATAACATTAATTGATGTTTCGAAAAAAAACATTGATTAATTTATAAATAAATTATAATATAAGAATACGTTTAAATGAACGTATCAAAATAACACCTGTTTACGCCTGGCTGCGAAGACGTTGCGGCCAAGTGCGCAACAGCTACCAAAACTTTTCAAGTTCTTTACATTGTTGTCAAGTGTATTATGATTTATTTATAAACAAGACAATGATTTTTTTCGAAGAATTGATTAATATTATTTTGATTAAAGGTACTGGCGACCATATTTTGATAGGCCCGTGGCAGGGATGTATTAATTATATATAAGAAATGGACTTTTGATTGAAAACTCGATGAGCGTAATAATCTTGCAGCCGGATCTTAGACTATGAGATTTCCTGAATAACAAACAATAAGTATTGGTCTACTCCGATCAAAGGTGGATAACTGATGTGATAACAAATAAATATTTTAAGGATATTAATATGTACATGTACTGAGTTTAAAGTTAAAATAGACTTACAGTAACAGTACAGTAATAAATACACATTTACTTAGACAGATGTATACTTATCTAATTTAAAATGTTACAATTATAATGGTAACAACAAAAAATTACATAGTTTCAACACAACACATGGAATCAGGTAACAATTAAACATATTTTGGCAATAACATAAAAGCAAAAATATGTAGAGTAGTTGGCATAAAATGCATCAGAAAAGCAATTGATGGTAATCAAATTTTTTGTAATTAAAAAGATTTTTTTGTAAGTTCTTAAAAATAAAGTTTAAAATAAGACCTAAGCAACTCATCGTCTTAAAAATAATAAGCACAAACATGTTACGATACAAATTTCATTTAATTATTAGGTAAGAATGGAATATTGAAAGTTTGAATCGAGAATTTTCAAATTTTGGACGGGTAAGCTGCTGAAAAGCATTGAATTGAATTCACCAGAAGAGTGAGTTTAAAAGGCATAGAATAAGTTTATTAGTTTTATTAGGAGGGTGGTAGAAGACAGCAATCAGAACACAACAATAATATGAAAATGAAATCGATTAGCTGACAGCACATAAAATGGGAATTTCTTCATTGATAGTCTCTTACGTCGACTTTATTTTGCAGATTTGCTAAGAAATAAAGGCGCCTTTGAAGGATTCACCAGGCATTGCGTCCTATGTTTTTCATTAATATCGAAAATAATTAACTGTAGTTTATTTATTCAATAAAGTAATTTCAAGACGAAGGGTTGCCATCATAGACTCTTACGGAGAAATAATACCTATTTTAATAATTCCTCTTATCCTGTACACTTTTATAATGTTTTTTAATTTAATTCTTACTTTACACAACTATACAATCCTAGTATATCGAGCCGTAGTCGCCGTGGTAATCTTCTACATATCGGAAGGCAATATTCTACTGTCTAATGTGTGCCCCTTCACATACATTCGTACTAGATCAAAAAAGTTAAGGGAATAGGCAATTCATTTTATACTAAACATAAGAGCGCAGTGTAGGTAGGGATATCGCCTACGTTTCCATACAAAAAGAGAAAACGTTTTGCCACACCTAAATGTCAGATATCGACATTGAGCTATTATTACTACGTATAGAGAAGCTATCATAAGCAAAGGATATGTCCCATTTTTTTAGAGTCAACTAAAGTTCTCTTTTTTCTCGCAAACACCGTTCTACAACAACAAGTGTGGCCGGATGGCCTCACTTGAACGGAACATAGTTGTGATGTGTGGCGTCTTCTCTATACGTAGTGATAATAGTTCAATGGATATCGATGAGTTATTAGAATGTTATTGACACGATTAAAACAAGGCTTTTCCTTTTTAAAATCCCGTTAAAGCTTCAAATTTATAGGCATTAGGCACATCAAATCACGTTTTCATGTGTTAAAAACCGCCCATGTGTGTTTAATTTAAAGTTTCCGGTGTCAGTCCAGATATTTTGGTACACATATAGTTTAGCTAGCCTGTGTAGACGGTATTATAGAAACAATAAAAATAAATAGTGACCATAGAAGCCTAGACTAAATCTACTGAATAAATTGACACCAAAATCAAAGCGTGTGTTATGATTTGATGGATAATTGTGATAAACGTTTTCTTCCGAAATGTACTTAAACCAAACACGAGCCGCGCCACTTTCATGCGCACGATTTGGATGAACTTCTTTCGTGGTATAAATGCATGCATTCAATGTTTTTACCCATACCGCCCCGATGTGCACCGGTTTGAAAAGTTTTGTAGTTAAAATGTGGAATAGCCTCTTGCGTACTCAAATATTTGGTATTTTAGCAATTTTTCTATTGACGCTGAGTAACTTAACTCGTACAATACTTATACAACTAACACAAATAGAGAGTAAATATGGCAAAAACTAATTTGTTTCAATTAACCTAATTTAAAAAAAAAAACTAAAATAAGAATCACATGATTTTGCAATGCATAGGTCAAGAAAGGGGTGTAATTTTAGAAATAATCCCATTCATTATACTTATCGAATCGCTAACGAGTTTTTGTTGATTTTTAATCAGATTATTTAAAAGCTTTTAATTTGATCAAATATTAAAAATCAAGACAAAACTTTATAGTGCCAGCAAGTTTGAGAAACTTAGAATACTTATAATTTATTTTCCGACTTAATAGACATTCAACAACATTCAAAGAGTGCTATACGCATGCTGAAGAATATTCACTGAGGCTCAATTAATACACGTTGCGGCTGAACGGTAGCGAAGCTAACTTTCGTAGTTAAATTGTTCATTGCATTCTGAACTTTATCGCAACTAACCTAACGCATACATTCAGTATGAAACTAAAAACGCTCGGGCGACTTCCATCGGCGACTCAGAGGGAATCAAAAGAGTGAAAAAAATGAAGTTCAACATTGGCGTGAACTGAGCCTTAGAGAGGGCTACCTTTTCCTGCTTTCTAATCTGATCCAAAATCAAAAAAACACATTCCTCGGGGCTGTGGTGCTTTTTACATAATATCTATACAATATCTCACTGGAACTCATCATCGGAGCTGAGTAGAGTGGTCTTCTCGTGGTAGTTGGTCGCGTGGCTGATGGTGGAGACGCGCTGAGGCGGCGGCCGCGGCGCCAGGGCTGCCCCCTCCTCGCGCTTGCCACCGCCGTTGCCTCCGCGCATCACTATCAATGTTGTTATAATTAGAGTGCATTAGCATATATGTTACATACCCGTAGCATAGTTTGTTGACCCAGAACCAAGGAATTATATAATACATCTTTGCCCATAACCACACAGTTTTAGTAGTTGAAAGAGAATATTAAATAACGAGTATAAGAGCTTTTATTAGTTAATTATAATAAATAACAGGGCTAAAACAAATGTGTCTTAGATGAATACTTATTGGAAGCGGAGAGGAAAAGTATTCATCTTGTATGAAAAGTTACTTACCTATGACAGCTACTGCAGTCTAGCTAATAAATTTAGTTTGATTACCTGATAAACCATATATAACCCAATCGACATAATTATTTCATGTCCGACTTTCAGAACATTTAAAAAGCAATAAAAAGTACCCACTAGCACCATGCATTGGTGCATTTGTTAATTCAAAATTCTACTTTCGTCTCTCTTTCTATGTTAAATTAGTGATAATAACGTGTAGGTATTGTGCTTTGTGCAATTCTGTATCTCAGGCTCAGATATTTTTCCACAGTAGTGAATCTACGCAAGTAGTGAAACTGTGATGCATAGGTTCAACCAATGATGCTACAAGCTCAGCTGGTTCAACCAATGATGAAAGTAAAAAAGGGTTCAACGTTCAACCGTTTTATCTAGGGCTGGCACGACGCGTTGTGTGATCATCGGGGCTCATACCTAGCTTTGTTGTAATCAGTTTCAATTTGAAACCAGTCCAATATAGTGGTTTAATTTTATTTTTTTACGTTCTAACTTCATATACAAACAGTGCTTCATTGTAAATGGAGTCATTTCGACATTATATTTCAATAGATTAAGAGGTTGTTTCAAATTAAAACTGGTTGAAATTGATTGCATCAAAGTTACGTACCTAATTTAAGTCAAGTGTGCAACCACAGAATACTTAATAGTTGTGCGAGCCTACTAGTTTGATTTGCGTAACTTTAAAGGAGAATTATACATTAAATTAGTGTCTCTGTGTTTGTGTCTTATAAACATGTTATAAAGAATATTGGCGAGATTTGTACAAAAAAAAATCTTATTTACGTTGAAATTATGTTATAATTGATCCTTGGTGCCTAAGAAATAACTTGAGACATTTAAAATATTTTAGATCCCCGGGATAAACATGCGACATTCTATGCCATGCCGGCGAATCGCGACCAAAACCGTTTTTGTTATTATGTTTTGCGAGGTTTTGGTAATGTAATCTCAACATTGGATGTGCTTCAAAACCCTCGTAATTTTTTAATTTTTTTGTACACAATAATGTATGGATCTCGCCATGATTCTTTGTGTCAGAAGATTGTAAAGAGACGCACTTTAAAGTGCGATTATATAAATCCATAAAATTGTTATGTTAGACAGAGACAGCCAATAATTACCTTTATTTACCATTATTTATCTGTAAGTTAAAACAAGTCACACAGTAAGTACAGGAGAGCAAACAATATGATTTAATGGTATTCATTCCATGATTGTTACTTACATACGCATGAAAGCATGCTGGCAAATAATTAATAAGAAGCGAAATAAACATTCAAATTCTTACCTTTCAGCTCGTAATAAATCCCGTGCGATGATAAAAACTTAAATCTTTTGTGAAATAAACAAAATGAAGATAACATAATAATTGGACTGTTTTACAAAAAACTTAAACCGACTTCAAAGTACACTAAGAAGTAATCAAATCCTGATCTGATGACAATGGGACCAAACGGGAAGTATACCCTGTGTCAAATAAAAAAAAAATCCAAATCGGTTAATAACTGACGGAGTTATGAGGTAACAAACATTGAAAAAAAATAATAAAAAAAATACATTCGAATTGAGAATCTCCTCCTTTTTTGAAGTCGGTTAATAAACAAAATAATATAAATAGGTTTTGTTTTCGTATAACTTAAATAAATCAAATTATAAGTAAATTCTTTATTCGTTTATTAGTGAGAGGTCAAGTACAAGTGTTTACAATAAAATTATATGCCGAAGTGAATCGTCGAAAACTATAATAATGAAACTTAATTCTAATCAGCACTAACATGTTAAATCAAATTATGCCTTATTAAAGGTATACTAAAAATATTTAAATTGTATGATTAAAAAAGAAAAATATTTCTAAGGGCTTTACAGGTTGCTTAAATTAAATCAGCAATATTGGTAAGTTAGAAATATTATAAAGCGCTGTATAATACAAAGCAGTAGCTCTTTTGCCTCGACATTTAGTAACTGCGTCAGGTGGACCTCAAAAATGCCGGTCTTTGGTTTGGCAATAAAAGAATTTACTTCAAGAAATTAATAACATAAAATACAAATTAATTAAGTACAAAAACAAGACAACCTGATAAATACCAAATAATGTGTTAACAATAAATACAACATGTAGTTACGTTTCGTTATTTCTTTTGAAGTTTTTCTAGCATTTGACTAAAGGATCACATCCTGTAACTAAGAACAGTAACAAAAATATCATAAAAAACAGATATTTATTAAAATCACAGAAAATAAAACATTTACACACTCAAAACGCTTACACAACATCGATACTATTAGGCAGTAAATTATATATAATAAACTAATAATATTATGGTAATGATTAGTCCGAACAAATGTATTAATTAAAACTAATTAAACCAAATGTTTGAATAATATCAATCAAAAATTTCAATTTCGTTTTTAACTTTTTGACTATTTTAATGTTGTGGAAATACGTGCATTTATTATAATTATTTTTTTATTATATGTTACGTTATCTAATATTATACTTCGCGAAAAATTCGTTATACTTTCCGGACTAGCCAAATACCTCTATAATTATTATATTTATAAAAAATATAAAATAACTAAAACACCTTACATTATCAAGTGGGGTAGTCGCCGAGCAACGAAATCCATTTTTTTTAACTAACGAATAACTTCTCATTACTAAGGCACGACTTTTAGTATTTTTACCAATATTGTATTTATAATCGTAGTAGCTGCCAAATGTTGACAATTTAATTTAAAAAAAAACGGTTTTTTAATGGGGTTTAATACATCCCTGGCGGCCCAAAATACGCTACCGCGGCAGTAGCTTATAATCCAAAATAGTCAGTATTTATTTGACTACGTATAGTACGCGTCACGTCATTGCAGTTTATTTGAAAATCAACCTTATGCAGTCAGAGTCAATGATGATATTTCGTTAAACAAAACGGTGGATAACATACTGCTACCGCGGCAGCGAATTTAGAGCTACAGGGGAATGCTTTAAGCGACAGATGTTAGTGGTACTTCCATGCTCGGACGTAATGTAATGTATAGTTTTAATAACATTTATGTATCGAACAGCAATGCACTTCATGCAGAGCACAGCTATGGCAGAGCTTATAGTTTCTCATAAGGCAGTTGAGATGTAACATCTGAAAAAAAAATACAAACCAAAACAATAAGACGGACCTAGCCTACTGAACATTGTTATAAAGTTTACACTATTATATGGGTGGAAATAAAAAACTGAATAAAAAAAATATGAACCAATGATAAACTAAATTCAGAGACCCATTTCATGCGATTAATTCGTTTGGCAAATGTTTGTGTAACATCACAAATGTTTGTCCAAAGAAGTGACGGGTCAGAGGATATTTCGGAATGAGAACACCTAGCTTGTTTTATATCTTATTGGCAAATAAATGTGATCAGGCGGCGAATGAGCATGCGCAAACATAGAACATGTATCAATAGATGCACTTACCGGAGCTGTACTGCGTGTACTGTTGGTACTGAGGGTGGAAG
Organism: Polyploca ridens; assembly: GCA_951394255.1. NCBI lineage: Eukaryota > Metazoa > Arthropoda > Insecta > Lepidoptera > Drepanidae > Polyploca > Polyploca ridens. The sequence continues at coordinate 5,703,842 of OX596256.1, read as the reverse complement.
TTGTGGAACGCGTCCGTCATTATGTCCTTAGGGTTCATTGTCTCCTGAGAAACGCAAATTAAATATTATACTCATATGATATTTGCAACAAAAACCGAGCGACTGTATCAGAGTTGGGTTCTAAGTAGGTCTTATAAATAAGTAGTTAAAATGAATACACAATATTCTACCTGTAGGTAGGCATGCGTGCACCGTTTAGAAAGAGACATGTATCTTTGAAATGACCAACATTTCTTTCAAATCAGTTTTAATTTGTCATTCTGGTACACATCAGTTTCTGATTTTTTTGTCAAAGTGGTCATTGGCTCGTTTGCTAAGCAGCGTTGTAATTCCTACTACCTATTGGTTACAAATATGCAATTTTCACGAGCCAAGAGGTATACCTAATAATAAATACAACGCACGGTAGTGTGTTGTGGCGTACAGTGGTATGGTGTGGTGTAGAGTGGTATGGTACTGAGTATTGTAGTGGTAGAATGTGGAGTGGTATGGTGTGATGTAGAGTAGTATGGTATGGTGTAGAATGGTATGGTGTGGTGTGAAGTGGTATGGTATGGAGTGGTATTGTGTGATGTGAAGTGGTATGGCATGGAGTGGTGTAGAGTGGTATGGTATGTGGGTGTGTAGCGTGATGTTACCTTTAGGCTACTGGAGATGGACTGCATGGTGACGGAGCGGTGCGGGTCGCGGTGCTGGTGCGCGTACACGGCGGCCGGGAACGCGTAGCGCAGCGCCACGGCCGCCGCCAGCATCTCGATGCAGATCAGGAAGTTCTGGTACCCCGCCGACACCGTACCCGCCGTCGTCGGCACATTGTTCGCGTCCATTATCGGGGATATCACCTCAGCCTTCTCCAGGATGGCTAGGCCTACACCTGTTGATGTTCACGGTTTGGTTAGTACTTATCGGTACACATTAGCTATTTACACTCATACACTGGTTATATATTCGTTCCTAGTCCATGAGCTTAAAATCCTCTAAAAGTAGGGTCCGCTTAAGTAATAGCTGCATTAAAATTTTCCCAGTTATTTCGCTCAAGTTATAAGTATTAGCACAAGTGTACTAATGTAGGTACATTTGCAAACTTTAAAATTGGAAACCATTTCCTAAGTATGTTGAACACTCATAATTGCAATAAAGTCTTATTAATCGTCATAAGAGCAATTGCCCCTAATAACGTCAGTCTACAGTTGTCAACACCAACCCATAACTATACATACACTAAAATAGTAGCTCTTACGTATCTGTATGAAATTCAACCTTAAGTGGATTTGATGAACTCTCATGTCGTACGTTGTTGACATACCGAATATACGGACTCAGCGTTTTGCATCCTCATTTATATTGCGGACAGCAAGGGAGTGGAACTTGCTTCCGGCGTCTGTGTTTCTTAACGCTTACAATCTAGGTACTTTCAAGGCCAGAGTGAATAGGTTTCTTCTGGGTAAGCATGTTTCATCTTAGGCTTCGTCATCGCCCCTTATGGGCGGGTCAGTGGCCAAACGGAAGCCCATTGAATAAAAAAAAAAAAAGATATCTTTCCCATAAACATCGTATATTCACATCAGTTAAAAAAAATACCCAGTAAATACAATCCACTGACCTTGCCAGAACGAGAGGAAAATAACAGATTTGACGGTGAAGAACTTGAGTACGGGATCGAATGGCTTGAGCATCTCCCTGGTGGCGCCGAGGAAGAGGAACAGGCCGTAGAGCGCCAAGCTCACCGAAAAATTGTACACAATCGTGATGTAGATGTAGCCGCCGTTGGGGCTCCAGTCGCCGTCGTGGTAGTGGCCCGCTGACTGTACCGAACAATTATTAAGACAAATAAATAAATGATGAAAAAAACAGCGTATGTATTAAAGACGAACTCCCTTATTCATAATCGCTTTTTAACTAAATCAGTGTAATAGTGTGCCCTGTCTCACTCTTTCGATCACCAAATGTCACCTGTCAGATAAAGATTTCGGAATTTTAGCTAACCAATGTTTGATAACTTTATTATGAATAAGGGGGGCTAATATCTGTTTGACTGTCTATTTGTAACATATGCATACCTAATCATTCTAACATTTGAGATTTTTTATGAGTTGTTGTGCGCAGAACATCAACATCATCATCATCAACCAATAATGTCACTCGGGCCTCCTTTCAAAAATGAACCACGAATGCCCGCTCCGGATTGGTGGAGGTAGACTAGTAGTTAACCTACTGCTTTTTTTGTTTTTCAAGCCGCCTAGGAGGCCTCCAACTAGCTTAACGGCTTTACGTGCCTTCTGAAGCAATTCTGAAGAAATGCTCGAGTTGAAATACTACTAGGCGGTCATCCATTTGGATATACGTTATCCGCACTGGTGATTGCTTAACTTTGCCGATTGATTAAGAAGGGCTTGTCAAGCATAATAAACGCCATTCAGTGACAAATGACAATATAACATTGTTAATCAGAAAATAAATTACCACAAGCGCAGAACATAATTAGACAAAATTAACGAAAAAAAATGCTATAAATACGCATTTATAATTATAACTATACTTGAGCCAACGAGAGGAGATAAAAAATGAAAAAAACCTCTACTGAGTTACATTACGATAGCGAGCAATCATTATCTTTTGCATGCAATAATGACGTCATTTGGTCGACGACAGCTATCGTTGTGTTTCGTGGTACAGGAAAGCGGTCGGTAAAGCAGCCTGTCCACATCATTAAATAAAAATTTAAAGTTTGTTTACATTCTTTATCTCGTCTCGTTGGCTTACCTTTAATAAGTATTATAAAGAGGAAAAGTTGTTAGTTTAGTTAGATGTAGGAGGTAGTGAACATTCTTGCACTATTAGACGCTACAGTATCCTTTAGTGTTTATAGGCTGTTCACGACTACACCCTTTAACATGCCTCTATCGTCCCTCGACCCGCACATAACACATTATGCTATGTATGCCTGCCCACTCCAATGTAAATAAAGATCTTATAATTATATTATATACCTACTTTACATAAGCTAAGTTTAGAATAAGAAATTTTATATTGTTTACTTTAAGGTTTTAGGCTATTGTTTATGTACTAGGATGATTTATTGTTTATTATTTTATAATTATTGATAGTTTTACATTGTTTTTTGTATTAGATATAAGCATTTTTAAATAAAGAATTTTGATAGGGCTCTCGCACGGTATTGCCACTTTTCAACATTGATCCGTTGCCATAGCAACCGATTGTATATTGCTAATAATAATAATATTGCACTGTAATCATTTACAAATCTGACATAGGCATGCGCAAAGATTAAAATTACAATATAAACAGCGCAGTCAGGCCCATACGGCACTCATTTCTCTACGCACTCTCCTTACATGAACAAGTCAGAAAGAGGCAATACTGCAGTACAAGTTTCAAGATTATTTCACCGCACAAATCGAGTTTCATTTCAAGCTGCTCGTACCCGTCCAGACCTCTACTCCTGGTAGGGTTCGTCAACAGCGTTTGGTCCATCGACGTCGGATAGAAAAAAGAAAAATCAAGAATCAGTGCAAGAAGCTTCGGTATTCTTCCGCTTCGGTTCGTCGGGCTTGTTAGCAACGAACATTGGAAGATCGGGGCAGATTGTGCAAGCTGTGGGTTCTCAAGGGCATTGGGATTGGCGCGGTTCGAGGGGCAGGCAACGGCCGCGAACGTTGGGTTCGAGGGGCAAGCCACAGCCACGAACGCAAATCGGTGCCCAGCGGCGAGACTACACGGCGGGTATCATCGAGACTACTGCAGCGTGTGGACGACACGGCGTGTACATCGAGACCACTGCAGCGTGTGAACAACACGGCGGGTATCGTCGTGACCACTGCAGCGAGTGAACAACACGGCCGGTCGAGACTTCGGATTCACCGAGGAAGAGTGGCGGACACAGTCAAACGTCTTTGTTTCTTACGCGGTGCGCCGCGGCTCACGTCTACCACCTAACGGTGACAAACGGTAGAGTGAGTTAACGCCTGTTGGCGGGAGTAGTGGACCGGACGACACTACCAGTGGTGCCTTTGTCAAGGCGCACTGTACAGTCTGATCGCGCCAGTACGGTGTGGGTGAAGTAGACGGCCTCTTGAGGGCACGGCTGAGGGTGTGGACGATCCCCCCATACCTGAGCACGCTACTTTCACTCATATCCCTCTGCCGGGCGGTTCCCACCTTTCCAATCCTGCACGTTTCCATTCCTGGGAGAGCGTGTTCCGAAGAACCACTCAAACAGGCTGATAGGGTTGTAGGGACGTTAGGGAGGTAGGAAAACAGGGAAGACGGCATGGAAGATCTCCCCCAGGCGAAGATGAGCACCAGGAGTCAAGCAAGAAGAAACAAGACGCAGTCCAGGGAGGAAGAGGAGTCAGCTCCGGAGAGCAGCATGAGGAGTTCTCAGAAGGAGACTCCTAGCACGGTGCAGAGTGGAAGCACCGAGAACACAGACAGCACGGGTACGGGTACCGAAAGTACAGAGAGATCCGAGCAGTCACGGAAGGACAGAACGTCCAAAACCAAGGAGGTACGCGTGTCAAGGGAAGGTACGGTGGTAAATCGGACCGGGCCACGAAGAGCATCAAATTCGGTGATTTCATCAAGTTCAGCGCAAAGGAGAGCCGCATTAGAAGCACGATTGGAACTCGAGCGAAGCCAGAAAGAGAAGGCAGATGCGGCCGTTGCAATAGCGAAGACCAAGCTGGAATTGATCGAACTTCAGGACGAGGAAGACTCATCGGATGCGAGTGACGTGGACAACGGCGATTACGGATTGGGTGGAGAAGTCACGACAGAAATCCATTCAACGACAGCGCGAGGGAAACCTCAAGAAAAATGGGATGCCGGCAAAAGGGGACGTGTCAACCCTTGCATCCGCGATCGTGAGCGCGATCAAGAGCGTGAAGGAAAGCAAGCCTGCTCCTGCACCGAAGTACATAAACGAGTTGCATCATTTCGACGGCAACCCGAGAGAGTGGATAGCTTTCAAGGCTATCTATAGAGATACCGAAAAATATTTCTCTGACATCGAGAATGTAGCCAGACTGCGAAGGGCTATCAAAGATCAAGCAAGAGAGTCCGTCAAGTCGCTTCTGTATACCAACACGCATCCTAAGGAAATATTGGAAGCATTGGAAAGAAGATTTGGTCGGCCCACACATCTCATAAAGAGTGAGATAGCAGCTATCAACAAGCTTCCGCCCATGTCCAACGACATAAAGGGCATAGGCATATTTGCCAGCGCAGTGGCAAATAGTGTCAACGTCATCAAGCAAATGAATCGCAAGGATTATTTATACTCAAGCGATTTGTCAGAAAAAATAATTGACAAAATGAACATGAACGTGAAATTCAGATGGTACGAGTACAGATCAAGCAAAGAAGACGAACCCATACTGATTTCACTATCAGAATTCCTCAACAACATTGCGGATCAATTCGAAGCATACGACGTGTCAACTACGGAGTTCGTCAAGAAAAAGAGAGAACCATTCCGCAGTCGACCACTACGCAGTCAGAAGGTCAATACCACCAACTTTGCACAGTCTGACAGCGAGAGCGACACTGAAACTGAAAACAACTACGATAGCGACTCTGAGTTCGAGAGAGAGAGAGCTATTACGTTGAACGAGACACCGGTGAAAGAGAGAGAAGATATTGTCCTCGCAACTACCGGAGGAAAACAACAACCAATCACATGTCTCGTCTGTAAAAAAGAACATGGACTAGTGAAATGTCCTCAATTTCTCAAGGAAACCGTGAAAAATCGATGGGAAATTGTTAAGAAACTAAAGGTGTGTTTCAAGTGCCTGAAATCGAACCACAGACACTCAACATGCAAAGCCAACCCGTGTGGAGAAAATAATTGCACGAGGCAACATCATGCATTACTTCATGAAAAACCTGAAAAAGAAGAACTGAAAATCGCGTCTGTAAACCACCTAAACTCAACAAAGGCATACCTAAAGATCGTTCCCGTGGAGCTATGCGGACCCACCGGTACTAAAACCGTGGCAGCCCTCCTCGACGAAGGATCCACCGTAACATTGTTATTAAACGAGGTTGCCGACGAGATAGGAGCCGACGGACCCACAGAAGTTTTAACAATAGAGGGCATTAGTGGACAGCAAATGAAGACGAACAACTCGCGCCAACTCAAGCTACGTATAAAGGGCCTGTTCGCTAGAAACTACGAAAACTTGAGAGCCTACACTATCAACGAACTCAACCTCACATCGCAATCAGTGCGACAAGACGATATCGCTGGATGTGTCCACCTTTACGACATCCAAGATCAGATCCAATACGAAAGGATGAAACCAGCTATTTTGATTGGCCAAGACAACTGGCACTTGATTGTCACAAGGGAGTTAAAATCGGGAAACAGCAATCAGCCGGTAGCATCATTAACTAGCCTCGGCTGGATACTACATGGATGCAGGTCGGAAGCACCAAAGCCAGTTTCGTTCGTGGGTCACCTACGAAAGAAAAACGAGGACATCGAATGCTTAATCAAGTCACATTTCGACCTTGACTCTTTGGGTATAACACCCAAGAAGCCAGCAAGCGACCCGGAACAACGAGCGCTCGCAATACTTGATAAGACAACGAAACGTCTCTCCGATGGAAGATTCGAATGCGGGTTATTATGGCGAACCGATAATGAAACGATGCCAAACAACCGCGCCAACGCTATGCAACGATTGATAGGTATTGAGAAGAAAATTGCAAAAAATGAAGATTTCAGGAAAAAATACACTGAACAGATTCAAAACCTATTAGCAAGCGGATATGCGGAACCAGCAACGAGTCAACCGACATCATCTCGAACATGGTATTTACCCCATTTCGCCGTCGTACACCCACAGAAGGGCAAAATGCGCTTAGTATTTGACGCAGCGGCGCGCACAAACGGAAAGAGCCTTAACGACGCATTATTGTCTGGCCCAGACCTACTTCAATCACTATTCGGCGTTTTAATACGTTTTCGAGGCGGACCGATCGCCGTCGCAGCCGATATCAAAGAAATGTTCTTGCGAGTAGGCATGCGCGAAGAAGACAGAGATAGCTTGCGTTTTCTATGGAGAGAAAACGAGACAGACTCCGAACCCCGCGAATACCGAATGAAGTCATTAATTTTCGGTGCAACGTCGTCTCCATGCTCAGCTATCTATGTAAAGGACAGAAATGCCCAGGAATTCAGTCAAGAACAACCGGACGCTGTATATGCTATCCAAAGATGTCACTATATGGATGACTACCTACAAAGTTTTCAAACTGTCACCAAAGCCAAAAACACGGCACAACAAGTCGATCGTATCCACCGGGCCGGCGGATTCGTGCTGCGAGGATGGGCATCGAACGACACACAAGCAATTGAAAGCTTCGAGAAGAACTCTCAAACCGATCAGGTCCCATTAGGGCAAGATCAGACTGAGAAAACATTAGGCATGTTGTGGAATGTCAAAAAGGATGCAATGCAATACACACTTAACTTGCGAAACACACCTCAGGAGGTGAAAGAAGGAGTCAGACCACCGTCAAAAAGGGAAGTCACCAGTGCGGTGATGTCAGTGTTCGACCCCTTAGGACTAGCCACGCCCGTCCTTATACAAGGAAAAAAGCTTATACAACAACTCTGGCGAGCTGGGACCGACTGGGATGAAAGCATACCCGACACACTCATGGAAGACTGGATGAGGTGGCTCGACAGCCTGGAACATCTGCAACACCTAGACATACCCAGGTGCACTAGCTCGTGCGAAGAGGGAGAACTGCACACGTTCGTGGACGCGAGCGAGAGCTCCTACGCAGCAGCTACATACTGGAAAACCACAGAAAACAACAAAACCAGCGTGAGATTATTAGCAGCAAAAGCTAAAGTAACACCACTGAAACCCACGTCAATACCTAGATTGGAGTTGCAAGCAGCGCTCCTAGGTTGCAGACTGGCGACCAATATTCAAAAAGAAATCCAAACAAAAGTCACAAAGAGATATTTTTGGTCAGACTCGCGCACCGTTTTAGCATGGATAAAAGCCGATCCGCGTACATTCAAACCATTTGTCGCGCACAGGTTGGCAGAAATCGAGGACTCAACCAAACCAACAGAATGGCGGTGGATACCCACCGACGAAAACGTCGCCGACGACGTCACCAGATCAACCCCGAGAAACTTTACCATTCATCATCGTTGGTTCAACGGCCCCGAATTTCTACAATACAACTCTAATCAGTGGTCGGAAGATAAGAGCGACCGCTCCATACCTACCACAGGCGAAGAAAAGTCTAAAATCGTAGCCACCATACGACGGACCGAAATACCTATTCCCGACGTATCGAGGTTTTCTTCGTGGAAACGCCTACAACGAGCTACGGCACGATTATTACACAGCGTTGACATATTCAAAGCCAAGGTCAAGAAAAAACCGGAACCCGTCGCCGCCATAAAGAAAACCGTCAAAGACAAATCATGGAGAAAATACGAACGAAAACGTAAACAAACTCCTATCGAACGTGCGCCGACGATTACCACCCGTACCGTACCTTTACCCGTAGAGTACCTACAGTATGCCGAGACACTGCTCGTCAAAGCCATACAACAAGAAAGTTGGGCGAGCGAATTAAAATCGCTACGAAATAACCAAGTACCTAACGAAAAAGATTCGCGCCTAAAAAGGCTAACATTGACGCTCAGAAACGACATAATAAGAATCGAAACTCGTATATCATCAGCTGACTGTGTGAGTGACACATACAAGGAACCCATAGTACTAGACGGCAAGCACCCGATTACAAAGTTGCTTATACAACAATATCACTGCGACTACAATCACGCCAATCATAATACAGTTATGAATGAAATACGCCAAAAGTACTACATTACTTCGCTACGAAACACGCTGAAGTCTATAACGCGAGAATGCGATTGGTGCAGAACGCACAAGTACCTACCTATACCGGCCCCCATGGGCGACTTACCACCAGAACGCCTACAACAACATCAACCGCCCTTCACATGCACCGGAGTTGACTATTTTGGCCCTCTTATCATATCAGTAGGCCGCAAACAAGAAAAAAGATGGGTCGCACTCTATACATGCCTAACTACACGCGCAGTGCACTTAGAGATAGTGCCGTCTCTGTCTGCCGACAGTATGATCTTATCACTCCGCCGAATGATAGCACGGCGAGGAGCGCCATCTATAATGTACAGTGATAACGGAACCAACTTTGTAGGCGCTAACAAGGACATGCAAATGGAACTGAAAAAACTGACTGATAAGGCTCAACAGAAAGGCATCAAATGGAAGTTCATACCTGCTGGGGCACCTAACATGGGTGGAGCCTGGGAGCGCTTAGTACGCTCTGTCAAGGTCGCGCTATCTGCCACCTTAAAATCTCGTCAGCCACGTGAAGAAGTCCTGCATACAATATTGTTGGAAGCTGAACACTTAATAAACTCACGTCCACTTACCGACGTCTCATTAGACCCTCAAGACAAAGAAAGTTTGACTCCAAATCACTTCTTAATCGGAAGATCGAGTGGCAACGTGATAATGGGTACATTCGACGACAAAAATCTAATAGGTACAGCCAACTGGAAAACTGTACAAAGATTGACTGATTTGTTTTGGAATCGATGGCTCACCGAATACCTACCTACTATAACACCTAGGTATAGTGCCAACTCCAAGGGATTCACCAACCCAGAAGTCGGAGACATCGTGTTCATCATCGATTCATCATTACCTCGAGGAGTATGGCCGAGAGGGCAGATTACCCATACTTACCCAGGCCCCGATGGCAAAGTTCGAGTAGTAGACGTTAGAACCACAGCTGGAGAGCTACGACGACCCACATCCCGCATAGTGAAGATAGCATGACGTCGTGAAACTCTGTATATGGTGCTCAGAAACTCATCTTCGCACGAGGGGGAGACTGTTCACGACTACACCCTTTAACATGCCTCTATCGTCCCTCGACCCGCACATAACACATTATGCTATGTATGCCTGCCCACTCCAATGTAAATAAAGATCTTATAATTATATTATATACCTACTTTACATAAGCTAAGTTTAGAATAAGAAATTTTATATTGTTTACTTTAAGGTTTTAGGCTATTGTTTATGTACTAGGATGATTTATTGTTTATTATTTTATAATTATTGATAGTTTTACATTGTTTTTTGTATTAGATATAAGCATTTTTAAATAAAGAATTTTGATAGGGCTCTCGCACGGTATTGCCACTTTTCAACATTGATCCGTTGCCATAGCAACCGATTGTATATTGCTAATAATAATAATATTGCACTGTAATCATTTACAAATCTGACATAGGCATGCGCAAAGATTAAAATTACAATATAAACAGCGCAGTCAGGCCCATACGGCACTCATTTCTCTACGCACTCTCCTTACATGAACAAGTCAGAAAGAGGCAATACTGCAGTACAAGTTTCAAGATTATTTCACCGCACAAATCGAGTTTCATTTCAAGCTGCTCGTACCCGTCCAGACCTCTACTCCTGGTAGGGTTCGTCAACATAGGCAACTTTTCATATCAGGAACGCGGGTGAATCTGCAGAGGATACCTAGTAAATTGTAAAAACAGATTTACAGCAATGTTTCTGAACGAATACCGCCAATACCAGCACCGTTACCATTCCGTCAGTGGGAAGATTAGAAATGTATGAAGAATTGTAATTAACATACTAATATTGAAACTTGAACTTGTATTTATTCAATCGTCATGAGTTATCTTAATTGGTTTTCGTTAATTTCGCCTTATCATAACTTCATTACCCTCTTTATCACGTTTCTATTTATCAATACCATGTGATAAAGATAAAACATTTGATTTTCGATTATTAACTTGCAATACTTAACATTATTTAAATACAAGTAGATATTTCATGATGAAATAAGTAGAGTACTAAACCAAAGTGTTAAATTACCCTATGAATACTCTTATTAGCGTCGTAGGTACGCTGTAAACATTTCTAAATCATGTTATCCTAACTATAATCCTATCCTTCCTATTATAAATGCGAAAGTGAGTTTGTTTGTTTGTTACGCCTTCACGCCGCAACTACTCAACGGATCATCATGAAAGAATCATGGCGAGATTTGTACAAAAAAATTAAGATTTTTAGAGACGGTGGAATGAAGTTATAATTGATCCTTGGTGCCTAAGGAATGACTTGAGGCATTTAAAATATTTTTAGAACCCCGTGATAAAAATGCGAAATTCTATGCCATGCCGGCGAATCGCGACTATTCGCGACCAAAACCGTTATATTGTGATTATGTTTTACGGGGTTTATAAAATATTTCATGTTTTAACATGTTGCTGGTAATGTAATCTCAACATTGGAAGTAATTCAAACCCCTCTAAAATGTATATTTTTTTTTTACAAATGGTTGGATGGATCTCGCCATGATTCTTTGGCATGCAGATAGCCTATGGCATGGCAAAGGACATAGGCTACTTTTTATCCCGGGGACCCAGGTGAAACCACGGGGGACAGCTAGTCTGCAATAAAGCTAATCGTTAGCATAAATGATAAAACAGGAATCCCTCGTATAAATAAATATGTTTATGAAAACATTAATCTACAAATGACGCATTCAGTGACTAATGACAATATAACATTGATTCATTGTTAATCATAAAATTATTTTGTTTTACCAAACGTCGATGATACACATATCGTCACTTCTTACAAAAGTACAATGGTAGGTATCTTTACTAATATAATAAAGCTAAAGAGTTTTTTTGTTTGTTAAACAGGCTAATTTCTGTAACCACCATCCACTTCTCGGATTATCCCGAGAAAGCGGGTGAAACCGATTGATTTAGCTTTATGATATTTTTTTTTTATACTACCAAGGTGGCAAACATTCGACCAGCCTGGTGGTAAGCGGTTACCGTAACCTATCGACATAGCATCACCAGGGCTATTTATTACTCACACCCTGTAAAAAACCCTTCACACCCAAAAAGGGCAACCTTACTCACGCGCAGGAACGCACCACCACATTAATTGGCTGCGATCTTCTATAAGGTGAAGGCACTTCCCATATTCAACTTCGAAGTACCGCTCCGAGACTAAACTAAATGGTAGAGGGCTTTTTGGCGGGAACTTGCAGAGTGACGTTGCGTTTTCGTTTTTATTTTCATTAATTCGTGTATTTCGAGTTTTATTGCATATTATCGATGGTATTTTATCCAATAAAGATCAATCCATGTGCACCAGTGAAATTAAATGAATTATGTGTATCGTGACTTTTCAAGTTGTCTCAAAAAGTCCGTGAAGAGTTTTAGTACAATGACCATCATTGTAGTAAAACATGAATTTCATGGACGTTGACTGAATGAGTACTAATGTCAAAGTGAGTCCAGTCACAGTACGTGACTGGATATTATAATATAACTCAAAACGGGCAGAAATAAGTCCTAATTTGGATTTGGTTGCCAAACATAAAACTAAGAAAAAGAAAGAGCTTACCTGCAAGAATATGATGATGAAAGCGCAAAGCGGCTTGATGAGACAGAACTGCAGCGTGGCCTGCTTGCAGAAGCGCAGCAAGCCGATGGTGTAAGTGGCGCCGGAGAGGCAGCAGGTGCCGTTGACGCACGAGGCGCGCACCGGCCGCCCGCGCAACTCCGACATTATGTTCCCCTCGCCGCCCAGGTACTCGTAGCATAGCGATAGGAAGCTGTAGATCACGAACGCTGCAACGACAATTACATATTCTTTTATTCAAACAATAGTACATTATGATACATATATTCAAAGTTGGTTATTGGTGCCGATTCTGTTGTAAATCGCAATAAACTAATTTTAGTCACATCTCATCTCTTTCTTACGAACATGATTGAAAAAGGATAGAACATATATTATGTTTTCAAATTAATCTTTGCCGTCTTATTTTGCGTGTATTTAGGCGTAACCGCGATAGATGGCAACTAAAATTATATTGAAAACAAGCATTGGACTAATTTGACAGGACTAAATTTCTTACATCCTTTTCTTATGTTCTTTGTTAGAAAGAGACATAGTGACATTAAAATTTGTTTAGTTGTGAACAACAGAATCAGGGCTATTAGCACTCCAGGCGGTATTAAGGGAGCCGAGAGTGTAATAATCAATGCACACGCGTGTCATACGACGTTTTCCAACACAATTGCGAGGAAAAAAAACAGACTTGTATTTTGCAATAAATGTCACTTTACGAGCGAGTGTGTTGATTAAACTTAACCTGTCTGCTCGAAGCATCTTTTTACCAGAATGCTGGCGTAAACCTCGGTCAGAGAATTAGTATTGCCATCCAACATGGCAATACCGCCATTCTGGGAACGTTACCCTCTGACAAAGACTTTTCATTTAGATATTTCGTTTTGTTCAAGTTTTTATAATATAATTAAATTATGTTATAAAACAAATACATAATTAATTTTTTCTGTCTTATTACAACAGATGGTTTAAAACGGTATTTCTCAAATACTTTAATTTTAGTTGCTTTAAGATCTCGAGAAGACTATAGTTATTAAGTCTACCTCGCTTTTACATGTGTAAGCTTGTAATTGGCTACAATCTTACAGTGGTAAGTGATGATGTGAGTTGAGGACAGTAATAAAAGCATAGAGAAGTTTAACCCAATCGCTGTATATCAAGGAAAGGATCCGGTTGCATTGTATACTTCCCAATGAATAAGCTTTATTTAGCCGATTCTAAATATTATGTAACCAAATCAGAGAATTTATAGTACTTACACAGATTTTTTAATGAATTCACTTTTTCTTATATCTGTCTGTGAATCGAGCATTAGTAGATTAGAATTATTAGGCTTGAGTCGCATGTTGCGTCACTTAGCTAAGCAACTGTGACCTTATAGGTTCTTTTGAGAGCCTGTTTCGCACACGGCTATTCAAGAATTACATCTTTAGATGGCCAGTTATTTATAATAAATTTACAAGGCCAAATACTTTTATTGATACGTAGTCCAGTTTTAGTGACTGTTTGCAGGAAGTTTATTTTGTTTGTAAAAGTACATAAGCTAAGTATATAAGTCCACTACACACAACTCCCCAAATTCCGCATGCGAAAAATTTTACGTTTGGCTTTTGTTTGCGTGTTGTCGAGTAAAATCGCGAAGGTTAGTGACTCCGGGTCTGCATCACAGCGTGGCGGACCGCGGTCGGCTTGTCACGTTCCATTAAATGACATACGTAAATCGTGCTCCGACTGTCATTCGTCGCGCAAGATTAAACCGTATAGTTTGTATAATAGAGTCGAAAAGAGACAGTCGTCACGCATCTTTGAAAAACATTCGTTTTTATTCCAATAATTAAATCGTGTGATTGTATGTGGGTTTCTAATGACCTACGTTCATGTACAAATCGTAGCGTAATCTTTTGTCGGTATGCTATGTCTATAATTCATTTATTTTTTAGTCACATTAAAATAAATAAGTTAGGATGTTTTTTAGGTAATCAATCTAATGACAGAACAGATTTGCATAAAACTTGACACATAAATAGATCGTACTCAAGATTAAAATATGGTATAACTTTTACACCAGGGTTAAAATAGGTATTCCAGAACACGGACACGGGTAACATCGCGGGCAGAAACTAGGAGTTGATAATATAGCTTGTCCATCTATGTCTTGACACTTAATTAACAAAGTTTCCTTATCAGTGAAAGGTATAAAGCAATTCTCACCGTATGTACCTACTTACCGATAACATTACAAGAAACTGCTCTATCATTGTGTGTCTATATTAAACTTTGTCCATTAGTATTTTTAAACAATATTTTAATGAATATCAATCACATTTTATAGGTAGTATTCGAGATTTATTTCGACTTACACAATATTACAGAATCATACGTACGCAACAAAAGAAACAGATAAATAAAAAGTAAAAAACTAAAACATTCAGTAATATTGTGTAATATTTTGCGCTCCGAAGATGTCTTCGGAACTAGCGCTACTTAGATCCTCCATTCCTATGAAATTCTCTTTTTTAATCTACTTCTAACACTGATTGGCTGACAGACAATACACAGCCTAAGCCGGTGAATCTAGAGGTTGGAAGTATTCCTTGAGTAGAACCAACCACCCAGAATAGAATCCCGTTAGGCTGAAAGCTAGTAAGAGTCCGTTCACTCATACCGGCTCGGAGAGAAGAGCATAAATATTTTAGGATCATTTAAATAAGGTTTATTTTTCTTATCTCCGAGCCGGTCTGTGTGAACGGACCCTAATGGTTTAATGTGTTTACCTTCATAGCAATCCCTGACGGTGAAGAAGTATACATAATATGAGTCTCCATTGAAGAACAGCAACGAGATCCAACTGTAGCACCCGTATATTGGGACGATGAATAGTATGCGCACTATCCAACGCTGCTCCGATGGATTTGTGTACCAGCGCAGGTGCTGGTAAATCTGTAATGGATAGCAAACATAATGAAATTAAGCGCAGGGTTGTCACACACCACCGGTTTTTTTTTAAGTCAGTAGACTGACAAGCAGGTAGGCGATCCACCTGTCCCCTGATTCTGGTGTTTTCGACATTGTTGTCGCTTTAGACATTTGGCGGATTTCTGTCAAAAAGGATAGATGCCATGTTTTCCGGCAAATATCGAATGAGACATGTGCTCGATGCCAGATTTCTACCTTGCGAGTGGTACAAAGTACCCTACCACCGTGCTATGATTTCCTCGCTATATTTTTCTTCACCAAAACCTCTAGCTCATTGTGAGATTTGACCCACGACTTTTGTTAGGCCTTGGACGTCACAACCATTGAGATATCATCGCTTTCGGTCGGTCAGTCCTGAGAATCTTGCATCCTGATACTCGGTTTATATGTTTACCAGACTTTTTTCGTGGATGCAGTTTTATTATAGTTATTATGTTGCAATTAAAATAAATAAATCGGAAACTAATGATAGTTTTCTGATAATTCCCTGATAAGAATTGGCTTGGAAAAAACCTATTTACTAGGTGTTTCATGCCCGCTGTCGTCCGGGTGAAATTATATTATATTTAAAAAATAATAACAAATAGAATAGAATGCCACGGGATGGCATTAGTGCATTAGCATTATACCTACATCCTGTAACCAGCGTTGCCAGATTTTATTTTGGGCAAAGCGGGATTTTGTAGCCTCATGAGTAAAAAAAGCGGGATTCTATAGAAGAAAGCGGGACATACTAAAAAAAATCGGCCAAGTGCGAGTCGGGCTCGCGCACCGAGGGTTCCGTAGAAACTGTAAATAGTTCATTCACCTCGGGAATCGAGTCTAGAAGATTAATTTCCCTTTTTTCGATTATGTTGTAATATAATCGCAAAAAATCTTTTTTCGTGATGTAACTACAAAACGCTTTTCGGATTTCTTCCTTTACATGTGCCACATGGAATTGCTTGTTGCCAAATTTTATGATTCTACCCTATAGGTGCTATAGGTTTGGATTACCTTGCGAGCGTCAAAATATGCGGCATATACGGCCGTATCTTTTGATTGCGTTGACTTCTGAGGTTGACTAATGCCCGGTTTCAATAAAAAAAAACGAATCGTTTTGCTTACCAATGGTAGGCTTTTTTATTGCCAAACTGGGCATATAGATCATTTCGTAATCTAATTTTACCTGTAATAGCTACTTCCATATGGGAGGGTGCGCTATGCAAAGCTTTGAGGTCTTTGCTTCATTATTAGTAAAGATATAAGAGTCTTAATTTTAATAAATCTTAACCTATACCGGTCCGTAAATTATTGAAACTGGGCCTTAGAAGTTTGATTTTTGTATGTCACAGTAACATTAAGGCCCAGAATACTCTCGAGCAGATTTCAGTTTTCACCCTTGCGCCACATTTTCACATAATATTAGCGGAAATTACCGGAACTAAGCAAACAAAAAATACTAGCTCCCTCTATTTAGAAGTGCGTCATTGCAAACAAACAATTCAACATGACACACCGCCATCTATATATTTCCGCGAGAACGACGCTTTTTGAATTGGACACAGTAAAAATGTAAACAGTAGACAAATTGCAGACAAACATTACAAATATAATTTTTCAAATACTTTAAAAAACTTTTGACGGGCCAGTTGGCGTAGTTAGTTAAGATTCCACGCCGCCGATCTTATGTTCGATTTCCACCAAGGATATGCATCTGTGTGCATGAATATGTTTACATGTCCCGAGTCTGAGTGTAAATATGTATAGTAAGTACTAGCAACCAGCCCCGGCTTCGCACGGGTACAATGTCATAATGTGGTGTCAGTGGAGCGATTTGCGTGACCGCCCACGCCACCCGGTCACGGTATCGCGGCTGTTTCTTGCTAATTTTAAATCTGTGATATCATTTAAAATATTAATGATAATTATTTGCTGTAAAGCATTGAGCTATTATTACCACGTATAGAAAAGCTTATATCTCGTTTCTTTAGAGTCGACTAAAGGTTTCTTTAGCACTGAAACAATAATTAGTCGTCTAAGCAGACAGTAGAAACACGTAGCGCTATTAGAAAGCTTTTAGGAGTATTTTTCTCGCAAACACCGTTATTTTCACGGCGCTTACGCGTTTCGTTCATCGTTTTACAACAACAAGTGTGGCCGGATGGCCTCACTTGAACGGAACATAGTTGTGATGTGTGGCATCTTCTCTTTACTTAGTACTAATGAGGATCTATCTGATGGTTAAAACTGCAAAACCCGTTGCGTGGTTTAGAGTTGATAAACAGAGAGACAAACAGACGCGGAAAACGACTTCTTTTTATACTATTTAGAGATGTATTTACAAGTTCTGCTTAGTTTGGGATCAGGTAGCCGTGTGTGAAAAATGTCTCAAGATATTTATTTTTAAAAGTTGATACTTACGATAATATTTCTCAGGTTAGGTAATTGTCTCCCAAAACCAGAATTCTTTTACATACGCTACTTAGGTAATTGTCGTCGGGTCACGAAACTAAGCGTTTTATCTAAATACAATTTGTGTTCTATAAATAAAACAGGCTGTGACAAATGGACAGACAGGAGAGTATCCTACTCGTATACAGCTGTGAGCTTTCATAATGTGCACAAAGGAGGGAAACTATGTTGAATTTTATCGACCGTTTTTTAAATTACTTTTTATGTATTTTTTAAATTCTTGTTCACTACAGTGATCACCACGTTAACAAAACTATGTAACTTTAATTACTTATTAAACTTAACGATATATCACAATGCAACAAACTTAATATAATTTAAAAAAAACAAGGCGTCCTCATAAAATGAAAATTGAGGCAAAAATACAGCCCTCAATCGAGATATTATATGTTATTTGACAAATAAACAGGTTTTCTTCCATCACGTTTTACAATAATTGTAGAATTTCTCAATAAAATGCCCTCTTTACCTACCATTTTTAGTCATCATCATATCAGCCTAATGATATCCACTGCTGAACATAGGCCTCCCCCATTAACTTCCACTTCGAGCGGTTTTGGGCCGCTTGAATCCAGCAGCGCCCAGTGACTCTGACCAGGTCGCCGGTCCATCTGGTGGGAGGTCGTCCTGCATGGTGTCCCCTTCCAGTTAGTGGTCGCCACTCTAGAAACTTCCATCCCCATCGGTTATCGGTTCTTCAAGCGATGTGGCCTACCCATTGTCACATCAACTTACTAACTCTACGAGCTATATACATATTTTTTGTTCTCCTACGAATGTCCTCTTTTCGGATCCTGTTTCGTAGAGAAATTCCAAGCATAGCTCATTCCATAGCTTGCTGAGTGACTCTGAGCTTATTTATGCGGCCAGCAGTGAAAGACCACGTCTATGTTCCGTATGTCATCACTGGTAACACGCATTGATTGAAATCCTTTCGTCTTAAGACTCTGACTCTGAGGTATTCTGGACTTGAAGATATGCCGTAGCTTCCCGAACGCTGTCTAGCCGAGTTGGATTCTTCCGTTGACCTCTTTGTCGAAGTTGAACCTATCTTGTTGGACAATTTGTCCTAGGTAAACATACTCGTCTACAACTTCGAGAGCAGTGTTCCCAATAATCACGGGTATTGGCGGAATATGAATATTAGACATAATTTTTGTCTTGTATATTTTCATCTTGACCTGTTAGGAAACTCTTGAGATCATTGAGCATGATGTTCAAAGCTTCCAGCGATTCCCGCCATTATGACTATTTCGTCGGCAAGTCGAAGGTGAGAGATGTGTTCACCGTTGATGTTGATGCCATAACCCTTCCAGTTCAGGAGCTTGAACACATCCTCCATTGCAGTGGTAAAGGTTCCGGGGAAATTACGTCACCCTGTCTTTCACCCTTCTGCAACTGGATTGATCTCGTACTCTCGTCCTGTACTCGGATTGACATAGTGGCTTTGCTGTACAATCACCTTCAACAATTCGATATAGCGATAGTCGATTTAGCACCGCTGTAGACTCTGTAATACCGCCCATGTCTCAACTAAATTGAAGGCTTTTTCACAGTCATCATACACGAGGCATAACGGTTGAATATACTCCTCAGTCTTCTGTATAATTTGGCGAACTATATGTATTTGATCTATGGTACTAAAGCCTTTACGGAAACCAGCTTTTTCGGGAGGCTGGAAGTCTTCAAACCTACGTGCAAGACAATTCGTAATGACCCCGAAAACAACTTATAAACGTGGTTTAGGAAGGATATGGGGCGGTAGTTCTTCAATAGGGCCTTATCGCCTTTTTTGAAGAAGAGCACCACCATTTATTTCCTCTCCATACTTCTGGTATTGTACCTAGGGCATAAATCTCGGAATATCGCAATATTGGAATCTCGGCACCGTGCATAAGGACTTCTTTTTATAAAGCTGGCAGGTGAGGTGATACTTCTGAGCTATCGCTGTCAAATTTATTGAGCGGTATCACCGAGGTATGTAAATGTAACATAATTGCATTTTTGAGCAATGAGGATCATTTACGTTCAAAAGTATCCTTTGTCCTTCTCAACTAATTGAACTATCTCACTGCCAAATTGTATTTAAATCTGTTCAGTGGTTAAGCCGTGAAAAGGTTACAAACTGACAAATATCCAGAGTTGAGTGTTGGCCGAATTATAACGTCAACGTTAATTTACAAGCGGGAGCGAGCGTATTAATTAAGCTGTTTTTAAAACTTTAATAACTTCGTCATTTATTGATGGATATTAATAATTTTAAAAACCATTATGCTCAAAAAGGTTATGTGCATCCTATGTAGTAATAAAAAAGTTATCATTTTGTTATGTGAATGATCCTTATTGCAGGCATCTAACTCAAAAAGCTATTTTGACCCATATAATATAAAATTTCCCGCCTCATGCTAAGCATCCACCTTAAGGAAGTATTATATAATGTTATGGAAAAAAAGTTATTCCAATTTTATTACTTTTATTAATATAAAACTGTGCCTGGCTCACTGATTGCTGAAAAAACTAAGCTACCGGTGGTTAGGGTTGCAGAAACAGGAACCTCCTCACAATGCGAGCTGTATCGAGGCCATCAGGCCATTGGCCGTTACGACAATCGGCACAATGATAGCCGAGCTCACTACTAGTAATTGTAAATATACGATGGCTTCACATTCCAACTAATCAGTCCAGTAAGTACTAGAAACTAAGTCAACGTAAGATGTGTAATATTTTCCTTACTGTTCTAATTTTACTGTGCCATTTTCATTTGACGACTACGCGAGTGGACCACAATAATACAATGAATATAAAAGTTTACCGGCTCGACTCGATGACTACAGATGACTCGATGACCGCAGTAGAGGCAGTCATGCACGCCCCGACTTCGGGGCACCTACTGTTACCAGTATCAGTCAACCTACCTTTCATACCTTTTCTTTGATCTCAAAATAAACAATATTGAATGAGGTATTATTTAATCAGGTAACTAACTAAATAGGTAATTGCTCATTAAAAATAATATATATTGCTGATTTTTCATTTCGCATTATTTGATAAAAAAAAAATAAAAAAAAAACATTTTCCGGGATTTGAATCATCACCTCCTTCAGGTACATAAATACCCCGCGCCTTAGCCCCCTAGGCTACCCTAACCATACCTTTCATATACGAAAATAAGAATTAGTCTCTGTCAGTACCACGACATGCCTCGGTGACAATGATCAAAAGCATCAATCATAACAGATTTTATTTTATATATTTTTATTTATAACAAGCAAATAATAGGCTCAATTGCCTTAATTTGACTAGCATGCATTTTCCAGTGCCTTCTAAAGATAATTTGATATGATTTTTTACTAATTTGAGAGGGTTTTATGTATGTGAAAATTCTGAAAAAAAATGACACAGGTCCGTCTAGCAACGCGGATCGCCGCGGAATGCGAGTGAGCGCGAAGCAAAATACGCGAGTTGCAGGACAATAGAGTGCGGTATGATGTTCATGGTGCTCAGATTAATTTGACGTAAGCGACTTTTTTTAAAATCATTATTATGAAAAACTGAATCGCAAATTCAAAAAACTAAATCGGGCGTTTATTTGCTTCTGATATGTACTATATTGATGAAAAAAATCGTATCAAAATACCTTCAGGCGTTGGATATATTTGGGAATTTCTTGATTTTCAGAGGTATGTTTAACATTTTTTTTTATCGAGGCTTTTAATTGAATTCGTGTTTTCGGCTCGGGCGATGTGTTTGTTACATCCTTAAGGTGGTTGCTCTGATTGCCCTTTCCATACATATTTAACTAGCTGAGATTTCAATACACACATCGTATTGTTTTTATTTGAGCTATTCTTTCGACTTCATACTAGTTACCGGTGTGGCTAATTTTAATTTCAAACAAAAATATCCAACGGAATTACAATAAAACTGGTTTGAAAAATTGCAAATTTTGTATACGTGTGAGTAAATTTTGTAGCGCAATCTAGGCAGGCAATATGGTTATTAGCAAGGTAACTAAGAACTAAGATGTCAAAAAGGAGCCGGGGTTCGAATTAAAAACTACAAGACGTGAAATAGATGGCGCTTTTAGTAATTTGACTCTATAGAAATCTATGCTTTGAATAATATTGGTCAAATCTTAGCATAGCCGAAACGGGGCGTTGCCGTTCCGTCTAGGGCAGTTTGTCGTAAAGGAAACGCGATGTTGCCAATCATCGTTGCGCGCTTCTTTCGTAGAGATGATTTCAATAATTTTGAAGTTGAATTTGAAATTAGCTTTTGCGCGCAGCTTTGCCTGCATGAATTTTTTGTGTAATATTATGAATACCAATAAGTTTTACCACGTGTAGTTTTTATGTTTATTGAATATATATATCGAATGTATCTACCTACGTTAGTTTATGCTGCATAAATTATATCAAAGAGAAAGTTAAAATATGTCAATATACGAATACCAAAAACATTCCAACGTTTAACTATGACCGACCTAATATCTACTTTTACTATAATGCTATCCGAAAAAAAAACAATTTAAACAATTTTACGTTTTTTTTTTTACAAACAAACATGTTTTAATTTGTATGATATAGGTATAAAACCTATACATATTATAATATAGGTACGAAACTTCACCGTTCGTTCGAGGACGGTTCAAGGGATGCGTTCAAAAACCAATACTATTGAAAAAGATTGATTGCTTAGATTATTCATAAATAATAATACGTAGAAAGTCAATATGTAATATACTATGTATTATACATACCTACTTATTTTATTCTATCATGGTAAATAATAAAGTTAGGTACCTACTCACTACCTACTGATATATTTCAATATTTATCTAGTCGAGCTAATAAGTAATAATGTAATTAGTAAGATTCCGAACATGATGTTTTTTACCTAGTACCTACTGTACAAAAAATAAACGATGTTTTGAATCGATTAAAATATTAGGTGGTGTATAAAATATCAATCGACTTTAGGGCCGATTTTTCCATCGTCCAATATAAGAATTTTACTTGAGGAATTAAATTCACGTTTGACAGATTCTGTACAGAAACACTGTCAAAATACAAAATTCCTCGAATAAAGACAGCTGACGATGTTAAAATCGACCGTACGATTTTTTTATTGGGATATACAAGTAGATCGAATCTATACTTCGATACTAATATAATAAAGCGGATGTTTTTTTTTGTTTATTTGATTGTTCCTCGATGGTTTATTTAAACGGGCTAATCTCTGAATCGCTAGGTAATCACTATCCATCTGATTGGAAAAATCTTACACTAATAGGAAGCTATATTATCCCCGAGTTTTACAGGCTACTTTTATTAAGTGTATTGCGAACCGGTGGTGGTAGGTTCAATTGTATGTACTTATACTTGACGTGCATAAGTGCCTTACCTGGGCCTAAACTGGATAAGTAAATAACTTTTTGAGTTTATTTTGATTTATCCCAGGAACGCGGGAGAAACCGCGGGGGACAGCTAGTGAAAAAAAAGTGATAATCGGTTATCAACATTGATGGAAAATACATGTAAGTCGGTAAGTACATGTATTTTTTTTTACCGAACGAGCTCCGCGATCGAAGCGTTTCTGTTTCAGCTTGGGTAAAAATGCTTTCGTATGTCTTTATGTATTTTCGAAAAATCCTCATTATAAATTAAGTAGGTACCTAAGTATTCATTTTATAAACTGTAAAACATCGATTCAAAAGATTGAAGATCGACCCATAAAACCTCTTTTTTGATTAAATCGAATCGAGATCGTAAATCCTAGTTTGCCGTGATTTGCCTAACGTTGACACATCTTTTTAGACGTGTCACGTTCCTACGCAACGAAATTTATGTGTTTCCTACGGCAAATATTTTTTACAAATTATTTTCTCTTATTTGGATACATTACATTAGCTTGATGTTTAGCCGAGTGTACCTTTAAACAGGTATGTAATAGATATATGCATTGATGCTAATAGTATAGAGATAGATAGATAACACTAAACTTTATTGTTACACCACATGAAAAAAATTACATCCGTCGGAACACACCGATAGGCGCTTGGCGACAGATTTTCAACTTGAGGGTGGTAGCCAGCCAGATGAGTACTAAAAAGTACCCTACCACCTACTATGGTTTCCTCACTATGGTTTCCTCACGATGTTTTCCTTCACCAAAGTAAAGTTCATTTTGTAAGGTGGAGGTTTGAAATTTGAAAATTGTTTCCTAATTATTTAGGAACAAGGATATTGTTTGGTTTTAATAAGTCGAGAATACTCCTGTACTCATTTTCTGATATTATAAATTACATATTCTTTGTCATAATAATTACGCATTTTATTTCAGGTCCAGGGGCAATAAATTATGCATAACCAAAATGCATTATGCTTTTCATAATACTGTTTGATTACATCAGTTAAATCTTATAACAGTCGTAAAGGTTTGCCGATATGACAAGGTCATCAGAAATGTGAAGTCAAATGCTAGATATTATGTTGACTCAATTGGAAAATAAATAACTGTGCAGATCAAAATTAATTTACAAGTAAATTTACTATATAAAAATCGGTATTAAAAATAATTATACAAAGCAAACCTACTAACAGGTATTTTTTTGTTCTAGTAGAGGATCATGCATCTACAATGTAGATTCTACATAATCATCAGAAAGTCAGTTTGTTATGTACCTATAATATTATGCTTGATTATTTTTATCAAGTACATAAAACTTTGAAAATGTTTTGTAACAGTAGGTATTTATTTTTAACTAGTCCACCCTTCTTACTAGAAGAACCTCTTAAACTAGGTGAACTTCGTAACACCTTTTTTTTTATTTTTAACCTTTTTTTAAACCACTCCTGTATCACAGCGAACAAAACACAAAAAGGATTATTCAAATCGGTCAAGCTGTTTTTGAGTTTTATCGAGACTTACGAACACCAACTAATTTATATATATACCTAAATAACATTTATAAATATATTTCAGGACCAAGGAAAATTTAACGTTACCAACATGCATAATATTTTATGTTACTTCGTTTCGATTACGCACAACGGTCACAGTCATGATGGAGAATAGATGCGTACCTACCTCGGAGGAGTTTATCAGCAAAATGCTTTTTAGATTCGAGTGTTTATAAAAATATGTGTAGACCCCAATGACATTATACCACATTTACTTACGTCATACATTAATAAAGAAATATACAGAGAATCTCTTTTTATTATACCTACATAATAATCAATATTGACCTCTCATAAACGTACCGGTGTAGAGCCTCCCCTAATAACAAGGGGGATTGGGGCCATAGTCCACAACGTCAAGCAGGACAATGTGGTTTGGTTTACTTCTAATGCTTTTCAATTTGACTTTTTCGTGCTGGTTTCCTTACGATCAAGAACGAAAACATATCATAGGCCTGTACTTTGTGAGATTTGAATTTACCTTTGGATAATGGTGAAGGAAAAACATCATTAGGAAATCAAATAAGTACATGTACAATGTACAAAATTTTAATAGTAAACATGTTTTATATTTATTTAAAAAATAATATAAAATATACCAAACCTAATGAATATATAAAACACAATTTACGCATAATACATGAAAAAATACTTACCCAATTTTAGCACTCGCGTAATTATTTAAACGCCACCTAACGGCATATAAAACAACTCAATACTTATTTTAACGCCATCTAACGGTCGAAACAAAACAAAAAATTACAATGTGTGCGTGTATATATACAAGGAATAACTTGACAGATATTTTTCTGGGGGAATTCTTTGTAACTAATTGCCGTGGAAGTAAAATGAATGCTTCATAAATACTTCATAAATACATATTGCTCGCCAACCACTAAATTACGCACCAAGGATGCTTGAATTTTACATAAAAAAAGAAATAACATAGCTTTGCGTTACTAACACCATCTAACGGGAATATAGCTTTTTGTAATCATGAGCATTCACCTTAAGTATCATATATTAAAATTTCAATGCCGTAGAGTTAGCAGGTTTCATATAATTTGGGCTGCAATGTAGAGACTTTTGCCCATTTCTGCCTCTTAAGCGCACTTTGGCACGGGGCGTCACGGGAAAGCTGGTGCCATTTCTGTACAGTGGTGTCTTTATTATTTCCCACTTCTACGTCCAATGATGATGTCACCGTCGAGTAATCCTCGAAAAGCGGGACTGAGGCTGTCCCGCGCGGGACATTTAATTTTGGGCTAAAAATCGGGACGTCCCGCCAAAATCGGGACGTCTGGCAACGCTGCCTGTAACATACGACCCAGTTATAATAGTCTTCTCAGAATTTTAATAAACCATTAGGGGATTGGTCTGGACGCTACTAAAAAGGAATATTAAGTGCAGTACACTTTTGTAAAGCATAAGATGTAAACAATGACGATCAGACACAAAAATAGAACTTACTGAACCGGATCAGGAGTAGCTTCGTCCAAGTTTATAATACAGTGAGACCTTTGAATATCGGGTTCACTCGCGTAAATCCCGTAGTCAGAATTAATTCACAAGTTAAAATGTATGGAATTTAGGCGTTGTTTCTGTAGCCATTCTCTTTATTAGCAACTAAATCGAATCTTCATATGCATAAAAGATTCTGCGGTAGGTTAATTGACCATGACGTAACGGTGTATCGTGTTAATTTATCGCTACAATGACTTTGATCTCTGACACATTAAAATAGAGAACGTTTCTCATAGAAAAAGCTGGGTCAACACAAATAGAATATTCAAAGAATGCGCCGCAAAAGATTGTATAAAATTCACAGGCATTTATCTAAAATGTGATTCAAAACGTTACACTCATAATACTCAAAGATATTTAGGGGAATATAATCTCGACATCAAAGGGTTAAAATAATGAACTACATCATTATAAGAATTGTGTCAGTCCTGTGTTTTACGTCTTGTTAGTGCGAACACATTCGTAGCCACAATAATGGCACAAGTACTTAGGTACGTGACATGGTAAACAAGTTCCAGGAAAATGGCATGGTATACATAACTGGACAATGTTGGAAACAAATAACTTGAGTTGACCCCGAGTTTTGAAGATAACCTGTAACGGCACGGGGGTCAATTATGTCTGGGTTCTCGTAAATAGAACTTTTAAAAGGATTTGTTTTAGTAACTAATATATCTACAGACATCTATACTTTATATCGGCTAAGTCTTGTTGCTCCCCTTTTATTCCTGGACCAGCGGTAAGAGGTTTCTTTACGGTATGGACTTTGGCTAATACAAGGGCAAACGGGGTCGGGGTTGAAGGTTAAAAATAAGACTTCGGCCCCGATTTTCGAAGCTCCCGCCTGTAACTCAATCGTCGCCACTCGACTCTATTAAGCCAAATATTCAGGGGGTTTTGGGAATTTAATAAAAACAAAATGACTTAATCATCAGGAGGACGCAAAAGCTAAATATTGTGACACTGTGTTTGCCCTTCACAGAAACATACGTAACGGTAAAATATACCATTATTCATCATCGTCATTGAACCATAACAATGCGTTATCGGTTGGTAAATACAAGACGGAATATGGCCCACTATAAGCGATAACAATACGCTGATAATAGCACAAAAGAATTACTAAAACAGTACATACTATTAACATAGCGTAGACGCAGTATCATAAACATCGGGCGTAATCACAATTTCTTTTATTAAAATTATAGACCTAAGAAATAATCCACTTCCCACGTCATTATGTTATCAAATTTTCATTACTGTTATGTGTAGGTAAACTGTGAAATGATACTTAATGTCTAATGCTGCGGTTCAAAATTGCATAGCTTCGACAGACAATTATTATGTCGGGTGTATATCTGCATTCTACTTTACAAAGTAGCTTACAGTTATTGCATAGCGTGTATACTATAATATATTGCACGAAACCAAATAAGGTTCGGATCGAGTACAAGGCAATAATATCGATCTTATACAAGCAGTCTCATTCTGCATTCTTTCAATGACACTACATTAAGAAAAAATGGAATCTCATATGAAACCATGAGGCTATAATGGCATAAACACTTTCTAGACACCATTATTCTCAGTTAGGTACATCCAACTGTGAAAACAAGAAAAACTGCATCCAGTTGGCAATAAAACAAGGTCGCGTACAGACAGACTAGCAGATATTTCTCTTTAATCTGATTATTATAGGACGAATTTGAGTTTTGTCCATCATAAGTGAGTGTATCGAATTGGTCGGAACGATATTATACAAACTTTTCGACCACTACATTGCTTACGTAAATAAAATAGGAAAATCACAGAGGTAAAGTGTTACTTCCGCTTTATTTCCACAATTTACATATAAATGGTGATATTGGTACGGATGTGTCACTATATGACGTGATCACTAAGCTCTCATTGAACAAAAAGACTGACATCATGCAAATAATTCACTAATATCCATCGAAAATGTTCTTTCTAAACCAACTATAGACAGTATTATGATTTCCAACACTTATTCTAAAGATGATTGGGAAATCGCACGTAAGATATTTAGAAATCGATGACGTTCTGCTTTTGTGTAAGTCTTGCTGCTTGTGGTTATATTTATTTCTATTGTATTTGCGATATAATTTACAAATAACTGACTTAAAAATACAAGCGGATCCTAACAAGACAGCCTATAGTCACGTTGGCCAAAAAATATTTTGAAAAAATGTAACCTTGCTTAGTTACTAGCGTTTCGTCATAGTTGAAGGCTGACTTACGATGAACCGCTGGTAACTTTAGTAGCTTTGACCTTCATAAGTGACCATAGGGACTAAATATGTTTCTTTGACTTTGATGCAAGTGATGCGCAATGGAAGAGGATGGAGCGAATATCCGAAGACTGAATACACAGAGGCTGTGATGTGACTGGCAGTGAATTGTGATGTTATAGCTGTATTTGAAAGATACAAATGGATATTGTATATCTGTTTTATCCAACAAGCAGTCTCTATTGGCAGATTAAAAGGAAAGAAACGTGTTATAAATCAAGAAGCAATTTCCATCAACTACTTCGTCTCTCTTTCGAAAGTTGTCATCCTAAAGGAAGTGAAAGTATAAATAGCATAATAGCCTCAACCCTGAGCGATAGCCTTATCCAACATGATATTCAAGCCTATACCATATCTATTTTGTGCCTACAGGTTGTTTACACTGCTTTATTAATGATTCATAATCATAACAAATAAATTTTGCCTACGATTAAGAAACGTCTCTGAAATTGTTGATTTCACATATTATGTATTATTCACACCTAGTTACATGCGAATTTTATGGTCATGCAATCAACATTACGTATTTAAGTTTCATAATCAATCTTCATACTACAGCACTCTGGTTAATTGTTTCTTTTTACGTAGTACAGCTAGAAATTCCTGGTATGCAAACTTGAATTATGCCGCGCATTTGAAATAATGGTACTTATTGAATATATTTGCCTCTCATTCACTACTATTATGTGCTGCACACAGCACTATTATGTGCTGAAAAGACGCAAATAATAGAACAATAAAGTCATCGCCCTTTTCTTCTTGTTCACGGGTTAAGAACCTACAATGCCTTCTGTTTTCAATATCACGTTAATTTTATGGAACACTGCATTCTTATTTTAATTTAGTTTATTCGTAAACATTGTGATAGTTACCTGTTGGCAAGTAATGAACAACGCCGTCCACACGAATACTCCGGCAATGACCTGAGCGGTGCGGGTCTGCAGGAACATCGGCTCCTGAAGCGGCTTCAGCATGTCGTGGACTATATTAGATATCGGCTGTGCCGTCACATTGATTGTCTCCGTCGAACTCATCCTGCAACGAACATATCTTATTGAAATCATCTTCAATATCATCAGAATACACATGATTAAGCTGATGACTCTGTTACCTATGGAAAAATACAAAAATTCTATACCTGTCAAAAATGGTGAAACTGAGCTGATTCCTAGTTATTTAAATAAGTAATTAAAAACGCAATAATTAATAACACATATCATTTGGATTACGGAAGGTATAAATAAACATGAGATTTGACTGTAACAGCATACTGACACGATTTGTGCGCTCACTCACGCAACATGAAAGTTTTTTTAAATTATTTAAATGTAGGTTTTTTTTCAAAATCTCAATCTTGATCTAGATAGCAATAAGTCAAAAAGTAAGGGATAGTCTCCTAAGACCATATTTGCGTGGCTTTACCCTTAAGGTAGCTGGCCTTACTAACACGTCTCAAAGGGGATAGAACCTTTGTGGCATAGCTAGCCGCCGCCATTTTGATTTTTTTTCAATGTCGCGGCGCACGATGTAACTGGTATATATGGGTAGAGGACACTTATACAAACAAAAAATGTTAATCTATATGGTGGCCTAAAGTGTCACGTTTCCGAGATATTTGGAGGTAAAGATCGCCATATGAGAATTATGACAATCATTAAAAATTAACTTATTACGTGTTTATTTGCATTCGATTGTATTCAAATAATAGTTCCCAGGTTGATTTATCAATTTTTCAA
This sequence comes from Polyploca ridens, assembly GCA_951394255.1. Lineage (NCBI taxonomy): Eukaryota > Metazoa > Arthropoda > Insecta > Lepidoptera > Drepanidae > Polyploca > Polyploca ridens. The sequence continues at coordinate 5,673,354 of OX596256.1, read as the reverse complement.
AAAAGGAGGAGGTTCTCAATTCGAATGTTTTTTTTTTATGTTTGTTACCTCATAACTCCGTCATTTAATAACCGATTTCGAAAATTCTTTTTTTATTTGAAAGGGTCCACTTCCCGTTTGATCCCATTGTCATCAGATCAGGATTTGATTACTTCTTAGTGTACTTTGAAGTCGGTTTAAGTTTTTTGTAAAACAGTCCAATTATTTGAATAGAGTAAAACTAGGAGCACGAAAAACAATATTTTTAATTACTTACCTACTAAACAGCATCGTAATATTCGCTATGAACCACAATGTTGTCAAAGAAGCTCGGATTGTGACTTGTTTCCCATCTTTTCATTATTATACAAACAAAAATGACAATACTTGTCCTAATATCTATGTTACCAAGTTAATTTGAACTAAAGATCGCTAAGTAATGCTCCCTGGGCGCCAAAATTGTAATAGCGTCGTAAATAAATAAAAAAACCCGACCCCGCGGCCGGCCCGACCTAATAAAACTTCCACCTAAATGAAAGTCCCGTCTTCGTGGAAGACTGCTTACGTTCACACAATATCAAAAAGGGCGATAGATCAGACCCGACGTATTACAGGCCTATTGCCATCACCTCCCATTCTCTCCAATGTGATCAACACGTAACTCTTGAGATATCTAGAGGATCACGATTTGTTGAGTGAACGAGAATATGGCTTCCAACATAGTCCCTTGGCTGTGATGTGTCTATGTATACACTAGAAGCTCAGGTCAGCCGAGTGGTCACTTGCCATCGAGAGTCAAGGTGGCGAAGGCGTTCGATCGGGTCTGGCACCGGTGTCTTCTAACGAAGTTACCAGCATATGGGCTTCCCGAGGGACTATGCAAATGGACCGCCAATTTTCTGTCCAGCAGATGCATGAGAGCTGAGAGATATAAATGCTGGCGTCCCGCTAGGGTCTGTACTGTCCCCAACACTGTTCCTGCTGCATATCAATGCCCGCGCATCGCCCGCGCCGCACCACCTACCCGGCCCACTGACCCACTGCCTGCGTCTACTACGTCGGCCCCTTTTACGCCATGCCCTTGCCTCAAAAGGAATCGAAGCGGGCTTGTGATGATGGTTTTGAGATAGTGCAAAGCAGGAAGCACCGTCAGAAAACGAATAAGAATCGATGCGGCACAGCTCCTGTGGAGCTCAAGCAAACCATGCGTGCTGCCATGGCAAACACTCCGGTGTATATTTTTCGTCTACACTACGCCACCAAGGCGGAGGACATCGTGGAGTACATTCGCCAAAGAATCAAGTACTCGCTGAGGGTGCAGCTGTTGGAATTGAGCCGCAACGTCAACTTCAAGGCGTTCGTGGTGCGAGTATCAACATGTTTTCTGCACCTCGTCATGGAAGAGGACTTTTGGCCGCAGAACTTGGTGTTCCGTCGCTTTCGCGGACAAGTGCCACATGATCGCACGAAGACATAGTGCAGTGCAGTAGTTTTAACTAACATAGGCCTAAATGTTTTATACTAACAAAAAGGTTTAATATAATATTTATGTTAGTTTGTAATGTTATATATGGGCCACAGGAGCCTGATAATAAAGATGTATTATTATTATTGCAAATATTCCTCGTTTTGTGGTGGAGGAAAGCCGCGAACGGCTTGTGTCTGAAATCGAGAGCTCACTAACTAGTGTCTCCGATTCCGGTCGACTAAACCTAGTCCATTTCAACCCCACTAAGACCCAAGTATGCGCGTTCACCGCTAAGAAAACGCCATTTACTGTGGCTTCACAATTTCAGAACACGGACATCAGTGAAAGCATCGGGATCCTCGGCATCGACATTTCTAACGACGTCAATAGGCCGTCTAGAAGACAAGGTTAAGCTAGCATCCAAAAAACTCGAAGTGCTCAACAGAGCGAAGCAGTACTTCAAATCGGGGCAAAGGCTGCAACTTTAGAAGTCGCAAGTCCAGCGTTATATGGAGTACTGCTCTTACCTGGATACCAGTTTGGGCCTTTAGACTCGGTTCAGCGACGTGCCATTAGAATCGTCGACGATCCCGAGCTCACAAGCGGCTTAGGGCCCCTCAATCTGAGGAGAGACTTTGCCTCCTTATGTGTATTCTATCGCTTGTACAACAGACAGTGTTCTGTAGAATTGTTTAACCTGATGCCTACGGCTACCTTCTACCATCGCTAGTCTCGCCATTGACGGGAAGTCCATCCTCACACATTGGAACCTAAATAGTTTCGAACTATGCGGTCTCAAAGGAGTTTTCTTCGCTTACAATCAGGCGGGCCGTATGTTTGTTTGCTACCTAAGTAGTGTAAAAAAACTTTTATTTAAAAGTTTGAGGTCACGGCTTGTTTCTATTATGTGTTTTATTTTATTTTTAAAATTATTACTATTATTTGACCACTAAATGACAATGAAAGAACATAAATTGTACTTAATCAACATTAAAATATTGTCATTCGTCTCATATTATATATACATGGATATTCCAATATCTCGGTAACATGATATTTTAAGACAAGTATTGTAATTTTTGGTTAATAACGGCGACATGGAAAACAAGTTAACCCTACGATCCGAGCTACTTGACAACATTGTGTTTCATTGCGAATATTGCGATGCGGTTTAGTAGGTAACCAATTAATGAATATTGTTTTTTCGTGCTCCATGTTTACTATATTCTAATAAATAGTTAAATCAACCTGGAAACTATTATTTGAATACAATCTAATGCATATAAACACGTAATAAGTTCATTTTTAATGATTGTCGTAATTCTCATATGGCGACCTTTACCTCCAAATATCTCGGAAACGTGACACTTTAGGTCACCATATTGCTTGAAATTTTTTGTTTGTATAAGTGTCCTCTACCCAAATATATCACATACACCGTGCGCCGCGACATTGAAAAAAAATCAAAATGGCGGCGGGTGGCTATGCCAGCTCCCATACAAAAATGTTCGTACCCCTTTCCACCCTGTACAGTGATTCATACAGGTCAGTCAAACGTATGGGGCCTTGGTACCTACTGTAAATATTGAAGACAAATTTCCGTATATATGTGCCAAGTTTAATTCAAATCAGTTGACCCATTATGATGACTGTGTTTGGTAAACAAGCATAGACAAACTTTCCCATTTATAATATTTAATAGTAGGAAAGTAAAGCAAATTTTACTTTCGGTTCAAATATTTGGATTAATATAAGGCTTTATACAATATAAATTAGTAGGGTAATGATTTATCAAAACACAGTTAGTTTATTGTTTAACAATATCTAACAACATACTATATCATAGCAATAGAATGGAAGCCAAGCCTTGTAATAACAAAATGGTATCTAAATAATAACAATGAGTCCCAGTGGCAATAATCTAAATCATCATGATTCAACACTGGTGACCTAGCTTTTTAGCTCATGGCTTCTATATTACTTAAAATATTATACCTAAATGTGACAGTTCCTCTATATGTGTCTTTAGATAGATGAAAGTTGAGAAATTTGTAAATAATATTCAGAAGAAACACATAGGACTGTGTATTTCAGGGAAAGCAGAATCGAAAATATATATTGCATATATATTGGGCCAGAAGCTAGATATTAGCATATATTTGTAATTGATGTATAATTTGTTGAAATGTATCCTTAATTAATAGATCATATCATTATGATGTGACACAATTTTAACAAAATTACTTGTAATGCTTGCAAACTGGGATTATAAATAGATTCGTGAGCAAATTTTACCTGTGATAGCTACTTCTATGTGGGAGGGCCTACTATGCAAAACTATGATGTACTTACTTGATTATATTGGTAAACATACAAGAGTCTTAATTTTAACCGGTATAATTAAAGTAATCACCCAAAAGTCAGACTTGTCATTGTTAACTTTATATATATGACTTTAAAGCAGTATTTTAATCATATATGTATTTATCTGATATATATATGATATATGAGTGTCTTGATACTTAATTTAGCAAAATCACACCTATAGTGTGAAATGAATTTCATATTTCTTTCCAACCACAGAATTAATAATATGTAGTTTCTAACTAAACTACAAAATATGGGAGGTTCTTACATATTATGCTTTACAGTTATTTAAATATTTAAATCTTTAAGTGATAAATAAAGACTACTAGTAAACATAGTAGATTGGACAATCTTGGTTCTTCCAATACACTTATCTTATTGAATATAGGTACCTATTTCTCGATAATGATAAGATTATCTAACCATGACTAATAATATAATTGAAACATATGCATTAGACAGTTTAGTTATTCTAATCCATACTAATATTATAATGCTGATGAGTTTGTATGTCTAAACACATATCTCAGGAACTATCTAAAACATTATTTACCTACATGTTAAATAGCTATATAACTTCATGCATGTATAATCCAAATTCAGCAAAAGTTAAGTGCAGGGCACAGCTAATTAGTAATAGATGCATCAGTGAGTTTTGTTAATTTATTTATCCTTGCTCTGAGCAAGAGATTTACTTGGAAAACCCAATAGGGTTTATTGTTATAACAATAAAAATATGAGGAAAACTCACAATTTTATTATAATACTAGCCCTAACTTCACAAATTCTACACACCATAGTAAAAATATATGGCTTGGCCGTTTCACTACTACGAGAACTATTGTATTACAGGAAAGTAACTAACAATGAATAAGTTTTTTACCTTACGCCCATGTGACGGTAGCAAATTAGTTTGTGAAGTTAGGGCTTGTAGAGTTAGGGCTTGTAGAGTTAGGGCTTGTAGAGTTAGGGTGTGTAAAGTTATAAGCTTGGCTCTACATGAGATCTGATAAATTTTAACAGTGCGAGCCATATGGTCTCTTCTTGGCAACATTTTACATGAAAATGTTTTTGGTGGGATAACATATACATAATATATCATATTGTTTGTCATGGTTTCATAATTGAATTAGCCATATCTCCAATACTAGTCATTATTAAACGTTGGAACTTTACACAATTGTTCTCTGTATTATAGACTATATTTTCCCAAAATTCCAGCCAGATTGACTGAACAGATTTTATCCATGACCTGAAATTATTTCTTACCCCTCCCCTCTGGATCGCGAAAGCGTTAAGACGTGTCCACAGTGTAAATTTATTTTTGGAGATTTAATATTTGGATTATTTATTATATATTTCTGATAAAATTATTGTGTGAATAAATCGTTAAAGTACCAGGGCGCAAGAGAGTATCAAGAGCTCGATATAAGGAAAGCTACGCACGACGCAACAAGCACACATACATACCCAGTAGCACTGTCCGTCCATGTGAGTAATACTTCCTTTATTATACTCAGAGAGGTCACCTTACATTGGACGGATTGCAATTTTACTCTAAAGCGTCGATCGTTGACCAGTTAGATAGACCCCTGCAACGCATGCGCACCTGTATAGAGGTGTGAGCGAGTCAACAAGCCAATCTAAACATAGGGGTACGCACTGGAGCGATAAGGACGAGTATATACAAGCATAAAACCGGCCAAAACTGCTCTTATAAATTTCTGCTTTGCTAGTACCAGGAAGTAACTTACTATGTCTACTCGGCGAACACCGCCCGAAAAAATGTCAACTACTCAGCGAACCCCACCTGAGAAATCTACACAATCATTATTGAAGCCGACCATTTTAACGCAGGAGTCTGATACAGCATCGGACTGCGTTGGCTCGGACCCCGACTGTGGAGGCCAACCACGTCGCTATAAACGTAAATATGATGATTCTGCGTTATGTGAAATAAGGGATATCCTGGCCGATGTACGGCTTCAGCAAAAAACTCAAACGTCAAAGTTTGATGAGGAAATGATTAAGATGACTCAGCAAAACAATGAAATTAAACAGTCTATACAGCACATGTCGGATAAATATGATGACATTTTGTGTCAACTGCAGCAAGCCAAATCTGATAATACTGTTTTCAAGAATCAAATTAAATCGCTGGAACAAAAGATTGAAGTTCTTGAACGAAACTCAAAGGCGTCAAGCTTGGAGCTGAGAAATGTACCAGAAGCCCAATCAGAAAGTAAATCAACTCTAATCAGTATGGTTCAAAATGTTGGGGATGCACTGAATGTTCAGGTACTAGATACCGATATACGGAACATATATAGACCCAAAAAGTCTCCAAACAAGTTATCGCCAATAATAGTAGAATTCACCTCAACTTCAATAAAAGAAAAGATAATAAAGGTATCAAAAACCTTCAATAAAGATAATAAAGATAAGCTTAACACGGCGCATCTGAAGCTTAATGGTGTACCCAAACCCATCTTTATATCGGAGTGTCTTACAAGCTACGGGAGGCGCTTATATTTCTTGGCTCGTGAATACGTCAAAAATCATAAACACGCCAGCTGCTGGACATCGTACGGAAAGATATATATTCGCCAGAAAGAAGGTGACTCGTCAAAGCTGATCTCCCGAGAAGAAGATTTGATTCAACTAAAAACTCAGTGACTAATACATCCATCACAATTGTCATCAGCTATTTTCAATCATGCTGAAAATTATTGTTTTGAATTTTGCGGCAAAGCTTATTACAGAACATCCCTCATCGTCACACTAATATACATAGAAATATACATTTTATCTTTTTATAATACTTACCTTATTTACAAACTCAATTTACAACTATCTCACACACTAACACATCATATTTACAACTATTCACAAACTTATACATACACAATACATACTACAATATACAACTACACTCTATTATGCAATGAAACATATATCCATACAGTATATATATATATAAAAAGCATTAGTATTCTTCATCAACCCTGCTACACCCAAATCTATGGTTGCAATCGCATATACACCTCTACTCTCCCAATACCATTATGGAACGAACTATACCTACTTTATAAAATATACTTTTCTGTGATCAATCAATGCAATAACCAAAATTATTGTAACTCCCTTATCATGCAACAAACAGGTTATAAGTGTCCTAAATATAGCTTTATAATAATATTGACGCCATTGTTATCTTCACTAGAGTCAACTAAGCCTAACATTCGATTCTACAAATAATTTACTGCGGGACATTGACCAATTTGATGTTACTGTTCCGGTCACATGTGATCCCGAGGAATGCGCGAAATACCTCAAACGTCCTGAACAGTATCTAAAGATTCTCCAACAGAATATACGTAGTTTAAACAGAAACTACCAAGAGTTACACGTTCTGCTCAAAAGACTAGAATTAACGTGCGATATTATTGTACTTTCAGAGTGTTGGTTATCTCGTGTTGTAAGCTTACCATTACTTCAGGGATATAACTCATATCAAACAAATGATAATTACAACCAAAACGATGGTGTAGTTGTCTATACAAACAGAAACTTAGATTGTGTTGTGGAGGAACCTTCTTTATTAGAAGCAAATTGTTTGACGATTAAAATAAAAAATGATACAGTACTGATCGCGATCTATAGGCCGCCTAGTTTCAAATCACCAGATATTTTCCTAAACTCATTGCACAACTTACTGGATAGCTTGTCATCTTTTAAAAATGTTATCATGGTAGGTGATATAAATATTGATCTCATAGGAACCAGTCACGAGACTACAGCGTATCTGGATACGATTACATTCCATGGACTTCTTCCAGCTATCCATACCGAAACCAGAGGTAACTCATGCTTAGACCATGTAATATTAAAATCAAAACAAAACGCGTTCACATTTTCTCTATGTACTAGTATTACCGACCATGAAGCAGTTTTATTTTGTCTAAATTCCGACTTTACCAAAACTAAACCTATAAAATTGAAAGTAAACTATAAAATTGACAGAGAAAAATTAAAATCCGATTGTAATAATTATAATTTTGAACAAGTGTACAAGGAAACTAATTTGAATAACGCTATGAACAACCTCATTAACATAATGCAACAATTAATTGCAAATAACTCTATCAAAAGATTAATTCCTAGAAGCAAACTGATAATTAAACCTTGGATAACCGTTGGTATGTTGCGTTGCATCCGTACCAGGGATAGAATGCATAAAAAATTAAAATCACAAGGAAATGACGTCATATTAAGGATATCATATATAAGATACCGAAACTACTGCAATAATCTGCTTAAAAAACTTAAAAGACAATATGAGAGAGATCAACTGATCATGTCGAAAAGTAATTCAAAAAAGCTATGGTCTACTATTAAAACAATTACCAACAACATTAATAAAACTCAGTTACCATTACAATTATTGACTATTGATAAAAACCCTAAAGATTCAATCAACAAAACTAATGAATACTTCTCGAATATAGGTAAACGACTAGCAGAAATGATTCCCACACATTTTCCTTGTTTCAAAAATAATAATAAGCCACCATTAAATTCATTTGTTCTTCTTCCGACAGACAACGAAGAAGTTGCAAGAACTATCAAACTCTTGAAGAGTGATTGCTCTCCCGGCTGGGATCAGATTAGTGCTGAGGTCCTAAAGCTTGTATCTGAAGCAATAACACCCGTTCTTGCCAATTTACTAAATCGCTGTTTTGATGCTGGTGTATTTCCTGAAGCTTTAAAAAGAGCTTTGGTGCACCCGATACATAAGGCGGGAGACAGAGGCAGCGTCAGTAACTATAGACCAATCGCAATCTTAACAACATTATCGAAAGTATTTGAACGCATAATCAATAATAGGCTTACTAAATATCTGGAAGATTGTAATTTACTTTCTGATGCGCAATATGGCTTTAGATCGGGTCGCTCAACAAATAATGCTGTACTCGACCTTGTTAACTATTTAGTTAATAAATTAGACAGCAAAAGCAAGTGCTTAACAATATTTCTTGACCTTGCAAAGGCCTTTGACACTGTCTCTGTTCCCCAACTTGTGCTAAAACTTGAAAACCATGGTATTAGAGGTATCCCACTGAAATTATTATCAGATTACTTAAAAAACAGAACCCAATGTGTTAAAATTGGAGAACACTTAAGTGATGAACTACCGGTTGAATTTGGGGTACCGCAGGGCAGTATATTGGGTCCTACTCTTTTCCTCTGCTATATAAACGAACTCTGTTCACTTAACATCAAAAACTGCCGTATTTCTGCATATGCAGATGACACTGCCTTAACTTTTTTCGCAGACTCGTGGAATGAAGTTTTTACTTTAGCGCAGGATGGATTTGATGTAGTTAATCATTGGCTCGCATCAAATTATCTAACTTTAAATGAGGATAAAACAAAGTACATTACCTTCTCAATTAAAAACCTAATAGAAGTTGCCAACCTTAACAATAATATCTATGCCCACAAATGTAGTTTCCCCCCCAGTCCCAACTGTTCCTGTCCCAATATAAATCCTACTAAATGTATTAAATATCTAGGAATCGAAATTGATGCTAACTTAACTTTTGAAAATCACATAAAGTCTATATCCCAAAGAATACGCAAACTAACATATATTTTCAAAGAACTCCGTAATGTAGCAGACAAACAGACCATGAGGATGGTATACGAGGCTTTGGTACAATCTATTTTATCTTATTGTATCACCACATGGGGAGGTGCATCTAAAACTAAGATGATAATCCTCGAAAGAGCTCAGAGGATGATCCTTAAAGTAAGTTTATCCAAACCACGTCTATACTCCACTTCGAAACTTCATGAGGAGAGTCAAGTGTTGACTGTACGCCAGCTGTACATAATGCTAACTGTGCTTCTTAAACATTCCGACCTTCCCGAGGAAAGGAGGAAACGCATAGCTCTCTCCAGAAGAAACTACGCAGTATGTGAACTGACTGCCGTAAAAACTTTCTTTGCGCAGAGATTTTTCCCTTACCGGGGAGGCATGCTTTTTAATAAATTTAATAAAATTATTACTATAGCTGATTGCAGTAAAATGGAATGCAAAAATAAAATTAAAAAATGGTTACTTAGTCTAGATTACTCCGAAACTGAAAACGTCCTTGATGTGGGATTGTAACTATAGTAGATACTAATCAGATCTTAAATTTAATATATTCATGTATTGTATACTAAAATTACTCACTTGCACAAACTCATTCACACGCATACACGACACATTCACATAAACACATACACACACCCCCACAAAAACTACGGCCATTCACACATCTCACATTCACAGTCTCGCTCCATTTTGACATCTGCACACTATGATGTATTGGGGGGCCTGGAGCTCTAAAATACAGGCTTAGGCTTAGTTTAGACTCCAGATCTCCCACAAATTACTTTTTTTGCCATTTTTCTATTGTCAACTGCATATATGTACAATGTAATTTGTGGAGATGAAATAAACAAACATTATTATTATTATTATTATGGTTTCAACATTGAAATAGCCATATATCCAAAACTGGCCCTTATTTAACATTGCAACTTTACACTTTAAACTTTGGTGATTAAATTCACCATGCACCATAGACTATATTTTCCCAAAATTTCAGCTAAATGGACTTAAAGGCTTTTTCCATACATTTCGTGCTGGGTCCTTAGTTAGCAATTGTCAATTACAACTTCCATGCAAAATTTATACCTTCAGTCTTATGTTTGTGAATGGTAATCAAGGTCCCTATTGTACCAAAATCAATTTTACCCAGTTACTATAATAGTTTTAAAATTGGTACTGATACTAGCACATTAATCCTTGGAATTCTAAAAATGTGGCACATACATACTTAACATACACATATGTTCAATCAGTTCTAAAACAGAACAATTTCTAAATGCTATGTTCTCACTAGCACTACTAGCAGGCAGTTATGATGTTCAATCACCATTGCATTTCGCCTACATATTAACTAGGACATCATTGCACGTTGAGCTAATCGTTGTTTATTACGAGCATACACAAAACAGCTTTTTGAATAGATTTATTTGAAACAAGAAGTCGCATATTCGAGGTCACACGTCTTGACATTTTCTTGTTTGGTGTACGTAAAAGAGTGAAGGGCGATTCATTATAATGACGCGTATATTGATACAAATTGCACATCATTCTCCATAACGTGTATGTAAATACTAGGAAATATAACACTGCATATTTACCTTAGAATCGTACTACTGTTTTCAGTTTGCTAACATATGACATTCGTAATCAACACTCTGCGCATATTGTACACACTAACACGTAAATTGTCTTCACAACAATGTTCACGCAGTAGACCAGTATTAACCGAATACAATCGTACTGAATGAATATTCACAAAAAACACTGCAAAATACTACAAAATTCCACTAAAATAGCTTTTCTATCAACATTTTTCACTTCACAAAATCATCAGCAATTCTACTTCCTTGAGCGAGCTAGTAAAATATCCAGTGTTGCCATGCTACTGCCAGCAGTCTTCTTCTTCTTCCTAGGGTACATTCCGAATTGGATAATATCGCTTATATCGCTCACAGAGCTCACAGCAACAATTTGTGTAGGTACCGAGCAAAGAGTAAAATAATAGACCTATACACATGGATTATATTAAATCCATGCCTATACCCATGGCCTATACAGGAGGTACCGAGTTAGATATCACGTTAATGACAGCTGAGAACTGTCAACAATTCAGAACGCCCCAAGAATCTTTATATAAGATTCTTGGAACGCCTGTTATCGCGCTCACAGTATTCAAAACAGAACATTTGAGAATTTATTTAAAATTTGAATTAACAATGCGCTAGGACTCCTTATATCTTTTATAATTTGACTCGCAAAAAGGAATATCCGCGTTTTTTATTATTTTACGGATTATGGATTGATGTTTATTGGATAAAATACCACCGATAATATACAATAAAACTCAAAATACTCGAATTAATAAAAGTAAAAACGAAAACGCAACGTCACTGTGCAAGTTCCCGCCAAAAAGTCTGCCTGCCATTCGCCATTGGTTGCTTGCTCCATCAAATGCGTAGGGTGTCGACGACGAAAGATATAGACCGCTGGACGTGTTCTATTTCATTGACACACGAAAGAGACAATTATATACAATTATGCTCATAAAGAAAAGAGACAGAGCCTAATATTTTTTGTCCCTCATCAAATGTCGCGTTTTCAAGGTCAGCAGTTCAGTTGCTAAACAAAGAATGACGTTTAATATGCTTGTGAAAAATTTTGCTGAAGAAATTTCAATATTATTGATTTATTATTTCGAAATATAATATCTTATTCTAGTTTGCAAAAGTGACAATGAAAAGAAAATTGCCGGATTGTCTTTTCATTCGTAAATAGCAAAATATTTTGATTTATTTGAGTTATTTGGTCATACTTTTGCACTAGTATGGCTTACAAACTATTTTTAATGTGCTTCAAGCTAACAATTGTGCCGCAATAAGTATTTATAAAATAATGTTTTTTACATAACCTCAAACACGATGTTGCCAACTTTTTACGCAGATTTAACCTTATTTTGGGGGCAAATAGTGCGCTGGTAAAGTACACTGGATTATGTTACATACCGATATCACAGTTTTACCAACATACAGTTGCGCAATGAATGTACTTACGCAGAGCAACGGAGGGGAACTCGCGGAGTATCGGGACTCCCCGGCCGCGACAAGCTAACCCGCTTAGTTAGCTCGATCGTCCGCGAAAGGCTGACGCGTTCATGTTTATGTGTTATTATTAAATATTTTCGATATGTTCTAGGCATTTTTCAGTGCTCAGATTACATAATTAAAGGTTCAGTGTATATTATAATGGCGCAGCACACAAACTGTTCTGTAGGCGCTTTTCCTATAATTTAGTAGGGCTAATTATTTTCGAGGCGACTAACAAATTAAAGGGAGACTAAGTATTTGTTACAAAAAAAAAAATTGGCAGCGTATAAATATTTTAGCAACTATTAAATTAGATGAGCTGCAAAATGCAAGGTATCATAAAAATTGAATAGTGACTGCTTCTTTAAGGTAGCAAATATATTAAATAGGCGCAATCAAAATATAGGTGGGGTACTATAAATAATGACTTGGCGACTAATATTAACAGTGGGATTACAAACATTGTATTATTGGCAACTATAAGCTTCCATATAAAAATACACTTTCGGGCTGCGATTTGAAAGCAGCTGTAAAAATTTAAACGGTTACTATAATTAAGAATTAGGGTTTCAGTATTTTTGTTTGTGGAATCATAATTAGTATCTGGATGACCGAGTTGAACCTGGTTTTTATTGTTTTGGTAAATCGTTTTTTGGAAATTATATTTAGATACGAATTTTAAAAAAAACAGCTAGACTCGAACCGGGGTCTTCTGGTTTCAGGACCGAAAACAGTAAACTTTGATCATGTATGGTTTTCATGGTCTGATGATGGAGTAGGAGAGTAAGCACTGGAACTTCATAGTGGAACATCGTATCCTAGCCGTGTTTGGGGTAGTTAGAATTGTCGTGAGAAGAACTTTGACCATGTATGGTTTTCAGGGTTTGATGATGGAGTAGGAGGGTCGGCACTGGAACTTACTTACTTTTTTACTTATTTTTTTATATTTGAAAACCTCGGTTTCAATATCGGAAACGGATTCAAAAATTTCCGAGGCGAATTTCAGCTATTTCTATTTTAATTGCCGAAAACTTGAATCGAATTGATATTTCCGTAAAGAGACATCAAAATTATTCGAATTCGGAAATTAAAATAGCAATTGCGGGAAATCGCCTCGAATCCGTTTCCGATATCGAATCCGAGCGTTTTAAAATAGCCCTGCTGATATTCGTTTTCCAGTTTGTATTTGCTTTGTTTAACAACAGTTTATTATTAAAGAAGTGTTTTTGTTAAGTAAAGTTTTTTAAACAAAGCAAATACTAATGGGAAAACGAATACTAGGTATCCGATTTTGAATATGTATTTGCTTTTTTAGCTTCACTATATATATGTATCCGCCGTGTGCAGTATGCTTGTTTGCCACCTTAGTGGTATAAAAAAAAACTCGTGTGCCGCGCTGTATTCGTGTTTCAAAGTATGCTCAAATTTTAAATATTCGATTATCATCATTTTTATTCGCAAACTGTTATAGATAATCACAGAAGTTTATTAATTAAAACAATATCAATGCATTACTTTGAAATACGAATACATTATGCCACTAAAGAATTTTTTGCACCAGAGCAAAGAATAAGAAATGTTCATACTAAATTAGTACTTTTTCAAAAGCAATAAAAAAAATTAAAATTTTTCAGTTGTTTGTTTTTTCATGTTAGATCAGAGTGCCTATTCTCCTAACTTTTAATGAGCAGTTTTCTTATGATACCTGGATGGTCAAAATACCTATCAGACTGTTCATATTTTGAACCAATTTGAACCTTAACGATTTGACAGGTATTTTTACCATAGAGATATCATAGGAAAACTCCTCATTCGATATTAGTAAGGATTTTATTAAATTTAAAGTAAGTACACAAAAAATACGATTATTCGGGGTAAAGTCACCATAAAGAGGGTAACCCTAATGTTTAATTTACCTCGATTTTCCGTCCCTCACAGCGGCATGCATAGGAATATTCTATACCTTTCTCTTTCTACAGCGTAGGGCGTAGATAGAGATGAGTAATATAGGTATAGACAGGCTACTAATATAATAACAATATAATAATAATTACGAAAGCGAGATACGTATATGTCAAAACGTGTATGTGTGAGTAGGACTAAGCCTATTTTTTGGTCCCTGTCTCGTGTATAGGTTTTTATTATATAAAATGGACGAAAATCCAAACATAGTATTATTTTCGACAAGTAGTATAGTTTTATTTTCCATAGACAATAATTTTCTGACTGTCTGAATCTAAAGCACTTATTACACCTTCCTATTTTTAGGATCCTAACTAGGAAATAGGAACGTGTAATCGCAGAAAGAACGGTTAGTGTCCTAAGTAGTGAGATAGGAAGGTCCCAACCGCTCTGCTTCCTTAAACAGGAAAGTGTAATCGCGTCGCTCCGATTTAGGACGTTTAGGGATGTAACATTGTTCTTCAAAACATCGATGTTTTGAAATAATTATATAAGGCTTCTAAAGTCTTGGCGTATATTTTGAGGGATGAATGTATAGGTCATTAGTAATCAAAAAACAATAATAGAAAAATAATCCGTACAATATATAATTATTTCAAAACATCGATGTTTTAAAATAATTATATAAGGCCCTTCTAAAGTCTTGGCGTATATTTTGAGGGATGAATGTATAGGTCATTAGTAATCAAGAAACAATAATAGAAAAATAATCCGTACATTGAAAGTACTACATTATTTATAAATTAATACTTGGTACTTACTTACATAAAGTTCAATTTTGTTTTATTTTAACATAAAGGAACTCATTTGTATTCATTCAAATTTTAATTTGTGTGATCAGTTTGAGAGAATAAAAAACTTAAAACATCGGAAGAACATCGATGTAAGTATAGTTATATTTTTTTTAAATCGACCTTTGTTACATCCCTACGAGTCGTCCGTCCCGCTTTAAGTATAGTTGCTATACTCTTTGCCGCGTCCTAGTTAGAAAGCAAGATAGTGTAGTGTAATAAGTAGCTTCCTGCTTCCTTGTTAGAACCATCCTAGTTAGGATCCTAAATATAGGAAGGTGTAATAAGCCCTTAACCCTGCTTAGCAGCCAGTGAGCCAGCCATCCCTAAAATCCATAGACAATCAACAAACTGAAATGAAATGAAAATGTCCGTCGTAAAAATGTTCTATTTTATTTAGTGACCGTAATGATCGTAGCTTGCGATGTGAAATATTTTGTAGTATTTACATTCTTTAAAAGATTGCATTAGCTATTAAAATGATTGTCCAGGAGCCTATACAGGTAAGTTCTGTGCTAAACACATCTAGAAATTGTCAAGGTATTTCGAGGATATCGTTATAAATTATTTTATCCCTACAGGTTATCGTTTGGGACTGTCTCAATAATTACGAGTATGACAATGCTATATTTCTGGCTGAAAGATTACACGCGGAAGGTAAGTGTTAAAGATCTACCCACTTTTCACTTTCTTTGACAGGATTAATGATTGCATTTTTGTATTGATTTTTGTAACCTTTGAATTCAAATCCCTGCATTTTTGGCTTTTAAATTAGTATTTGACCTGTATTTGTTTATTTTCAGTTACTTCAGAGGAGACGGCATTTCTCTTGGGAACATGTTACTATCGAGCTGGACGAGTCAATGAGGCACATCATTTGCTACAAAACATGTCGCTAACTCTCCCTCAGGCTCGATTCTTATTAGCAAAATGTTCGATTGATTTGAAATCGTAAGTATTGAAATAAAATATTATAGATTTTTCTCCTAATATAATCTTACCAATTGTTTACAAATTACAGTTTTTTTGTTGCTCAATATAAAGTCATCATCTATATAAAATGAATAATTTAAATTCATTCTAGATAAATGTATCTCTGACTTTCTTCACCTTGCTTCTTGCAGTTATCAAGATGCTGAAATTGCACTGGGATCAAATCTAGACATAATTGCTTCAGAGTTTGGTGTGCAGGCACCATATGCACTACAACTACTTGCCAAGATCTATAACGTAACCGAACGAAGAAGTAAAGCTGCTGAAGCTCACAGAAAATCCTTATCTTTGAACCCATTTTTTTGGAAATCATTTTTAGAACTATGTAATATGGGTGAAAAAGTTGATCCCAATCAAGTATTCCAAATCAATAACTCTGATACAATGTTGGTGAATCTAGTCAGCAATTCTGAAAATATAACCTTCGTCAATAGTAACATTTCCAATAATACTGGTGTGAATACTATTGTCACTCCAATAAATGTTGCCACACGAACACCAATGTCTATGTCCACCAGTATCACTCCTGAAACACAAGCTCCTGTTAAACGTATGCATAGTGTGTTCAGTGGTATGGCACCCATTCCATTTTCCCCATCCTTTGGCATGTTACCCATGGAAGAATCCCCTGTGATATACACTCCTACACTCACCGACTCAAATGAGCAAAAAGCCATACCAAAAATAGTAAATTCCTTGAGAGCACAAATGGGGCAACTCAAAGATGCAGTGTTCAGCCCAGCACCAAGATGTACACTTGGACCGGCTCCTCGACGGTCATCTAGATTGTTTAGTAACAATAACAGCAGCTATTCTGTCAAAGAAAATAATAAGTCTCCCAGTAGGAAATTTGTGGCACCCAAGAGCCCGTCAAGGAAAAATAAACAGCGAATTGCCAAAAATATCAAATCCAATTCTGTTGAGACAAATGAGAGGAATAAGAGTATAGAGTCTAGCACACCCACTATCCCACCAAAGAATTCTAATGGTGCAGCATTATTAAACTTAATGCGGGAATTAGGAGAGGCATATAAAGCTCTTTCCTTCCTGGATTGTAAAAATGCTATTAAGTTATTCCAAGATACACCCCCTAAGCAACTAGCATCACCCTGGGTGCAAACAATGATAGCTCGAGGTCACTATGAATTGGCACAGTATGAGGCAGCTGTAAAGATTTTTGTTGAACTTAGGAAACAATATCCAAATCGCACAGAAGGGATGGACATTTACAGCACATGTTTATGGCACCTACAACGTGAAGCACAGTTATCTGCATTAGCTCAAGAATTAGTTGAGTTGAACAGAACAGACCCCATAGCCTGGTTGGCTGCTGGGAACTGCTTTTCACTTCACAAGGAGCGTGAGACTGCACTTAAATTCTTCAAACGTGCAGTACAGATTGATCCAGATGCAGCATATGCTCATGCTTTATTGGGCCATGAGTATGCTGTGGCAGAGGAGACTGACAAAGCACTAGCAAGCTTTAGAACAGCTGTGAGTATTAATCCACGTAATTATATCGCTTGGTTCGGTATAGCTACAGTATATGCACGACAAGAGCGTTGGAAGGCATCAGAAGTACACATTCGTCGTGCTCTTACCATTCACCCTCATTCGGGAGTGCTTAGATGTCAGTTAGGATTAGCACAAGCTGCTTTGGGTAAAATGGATCGTGCTATTGCGACTTTAGAAAGGGCTGTGGCTCTAGATACAGATAATCCATTATGCAGATTCCACAGAGCTTCTGTGTTACTACGTGCGGGAAGACCGCAAGATGCACTTGTTGATCTTCATCATTTGAAAGATATTGCTCCGAGAGAATCATTAGTGTATTATTTGCTTGGAAAAGTTCATGACAAACTGGGCAATTGCCATTTAGCCCTAATGCACTTCAGCTGGGCCACAGATTTAGACCCAAAAGGTACAGGAGGGCATGTAAAAGAAGGCTATGACCCTTCTAAGCAAGAGGATCCCCCAGAAAGATCAACTTAAATCATATAATTAGGACGAATGTGGAAAGGATTAAACAGATTGCAGATACGCCTACAATGGTGTTGGCATTGCAGTCATTATCTGACTGATCCCATGTAAATATCGCTATCATCCATTGAGCTCTCGTTTGACACCAAATTCTTCCAAATGATAGCTTTATGAAGTTCAATGGGTGTGTGGTGGCATTTAGTTGCTGTAGTAGTAAGGGCGTACCTATGTGGATATGTTTATATAGAGTAAGATGTGGATATTCCTAATGTTATCCTAGTTTATTATATATATTGTATAGCTGATAACTTAGAAAGGTAAATAATAAAAAAAATAAAGAGATGATTCTTTTGAAATATAAAAGACGCAGGGCCTTGATCTCAGTGGGAAGATTTTAATGATTTAATTCAATTATAAACTCTTAATATATTGACATTGCTAATTATTATAATGCCATAATGATAAATTCTGTATAATTGTTACAAAATATTTTTTTTTACAAAGGAAGGCTGTATTAATACTATGAACACTTCCAGGACCCGCTGGCGGAGTTATTTCTAATAAATCATGTCAGTATTCTTATATTCTCTTTATCTCAAAACCTTGGAATCCTTGCATGTAGGCATCTTTTTACTTTCTGAATTATAAAAATTATTTTTGGCTTTGAATGTTAGTTAAAATTAGGTTCAAATAAACAGAAAACATATTATATTGGATGGAACCAATCTTATTGATGTTCTTAATATTGTCTCTGTATATAACAGGATCATAGTTCTTAGTATATTATGGAAACTACTTTTGTGTGTGTATGTATATAAATAACAAATAACTATAAATAGCACAGTTTATCATTTCAAATCACCAATGACTGCTAGCTCTGTGGGTAAATTTGTTTAGACCACCTCTAATATTGTATTGAACTTATTAAAATAAAACTGATGTAATGATATCTAAGTGTTTTATTCATAAAATCATTAGGTACATCTCCTTTAAAGTTTTATGAGAAAGCTTAGTTTATATTTCATCCTTACATACTAGATAAGTTTATTTTTATGCAAATTTTTGTAATATTGAATCTAATGCTTTTCTAACAGTGGGATCGTTCAGTAACTTGTTCTGCGCTGGTGGCGCGGCCACCGGCGCGGGCGATGGTGCTGGAACTGGCGCGGGCTCATTCGGAGTCATTACTTTTTTATCGTTTAGTATACTCAGAATTCTTTGTTGGAGATCCACTTGGGTCTTGGTGACTGGAGCGGTTTTCAGCGGCTCACCTAATTCTATTTTGACTTGCTGCTCCTTACGTTCCTGTGGAAAATTTTGAGCCATATTTGTCATTTAGCATTATTTATTTATTAGTTTATAGCAATGATATTATAATAGAGATATGCTACCCTCATACTAAGCGGCGTTCAGTTATTGTTGAATTAGGTGAATGCGATAGATAATACGGAACGTATGGTACAGAAAGAGATAGCTATATGTAGCCGCTAAGCAAAATTACGACAATTGTCTGAATTTGCCTGCAACAATTAGCGTGCGTTAATGCGATATCTACCTCTTTTATTATAATATCATTGGTTTATAGTATCAATCCGAACTTGGCATTTTTTCTTACTCCATGAAATTTTGATTTTTTTTAATTAGGTGGACCCTAATTTAAGAAAAGTACCTAAAGGGTGCCAAACAGGAGCCTATTACTAAGCCTCCACTGTCGTCCGTCCGTCAATGTGTATTTCTATTGCCTAAAGCGGCAGTTGAAATACACATTGACGGACAGACAAATCCCCCCCCCCCCCCCCCCCACCTGGCAGGGAAGTTGCATCTATATAATATTAACTGCAGCATGTACCTATTGGTATTTCTAAGTCTGCTTCCCCGCAACCCCCCCTTAACAGTATCCTGGAAATGTGTATAGAAGTTTAGATGCAGGTGCAGCTGACCTGTAGATACTCGATAACTTTATCGTACTGCAGCACGGTGAGCGTGCGGCCGTCGGCGAGCTGGCCCAGCAGCGCGTACACCGCCTCGCGGCCCGTGGGCCCGCCTCGCTGCACCTCCTGGAAGTTGCGCGACAGCAGCTGCAGCGAGTCCTCTAGGGGCATGTTGCGGTGCTCTGCAACAACAAATACAATACATCTCATCAAGGGCGGATCCAGCCTTCAGGTCAGGGAGGGGGGTCACACACTTATATCCAGCTTGGATGGGTTTCAAAATACACAAAACTATTCTATAGCTGTTACCCGCAGACACAGCCGCAGATTCACACGAAAATAGAGTAGGTACATTTGTAAGAATTTTCAAAATCGGTCCTGTAGTTCTAGTGAGTTCATTAGTTCCGAGGCCCAAGGGGGGGTCATTACCCCCATGACCCCCCCCACCTGGATCCGCCCTTGCATCTCATACATTATACCACCTACAAAATCGGTTAACTAAAGCTGGCACGTTCAACACATTTACACGTTGCGCTTATGTAGTGTCTGTGAATAAGCGCGCAGCGTACGTCGCACTGCATGCGCATTATGAAAAGTCTGTCCGTCTCTCTCGCGCGCTTCAAGCTTTCATTATTTATTTATATAATTAAGGGATACTAACAGCTTTGTTAAATACAATTATTCTTTTTATGAAATAAAAAATATGTTTTAAGCCACTAATAAGTTTCCGCAACTGGAAATGAGTATGAAGGAGACAGTTATTGTTTTGCTTTTATTACTGCTCATAAATATTAGAATTGTCTGACTAATTAGAAGCAATAATGTAATAAAACATACATGTATCACGAAATTGCATGTGTGAGTACTGTGAACGTGCCAGCTTTCGTTAACCGACCTGTATACAAGCATACGGCCCGCCTGATTGTAAGCGATTACCGTAGCCATATGGACGCTTGCGACACACGACGCATCACTCACGCGTTACTGACGCGATGAGCTCTGGCGACCTTAGGACCTTATCACACAATCGGTTTCCGAGCGTCTTCAAAGCGGAGCGGGCCCGCAGCGAATACGTCGCGGACGCGCAGCGAACATGCCGCGCATGTGCAACGAATACGTTGCGGTCGCGCAACGAGCACGCCGCGAATAGCGCCGGGTACGCCATTTTGTACACTCGTACAAAACGACCTTATAGTAATTACGAATTATGTGTGTCTTCATGTCTTAAGTCTGTTTGAATCATATGCAAAAACTCATAAAATGTAGGTCTTGACATTTGCAGGTACAGGAACGATTTTTTTTAAGATAATTTTTTATTTGTTTGAAAAACAGCACAAAGTAGTCGCTCTCTTACAGTCGATTAGTTAATAAAAGTTCTTCCCAAGTTCGTCAATGCTTTCGTTTTCGTTTCCTGCGTCTTCGAATCGAAGTAAAAAAGCTAACATCAGTTTCCTCGTCGGAATCCATTGTTGCTGAGTGTATTGTACGTCGCGAACTCGCCGCGCACAGGGGACGAAAATGTAGCGTAACCGCCACGCGTCCGCGACGTCTTCGCTGTGCAACTGCGGCGTGTTCGTTGCGCGTCCGTTCCGCTTTGAAAACGCTCGCAAACCGCTAGTATGATAAGGCCCTTACTCACGCCAGGCGTGGCTCACTCCGCGATTACAGACGGCGCGTAGATGCCGGGCGCCGGGTTGACCCGATTTAATTCAGTGGATGCCATTCACTGTCTTGCGCACGAATGACGCGCTCGCGCTTTCTGGATTTACGTCGCAAGTGAACGTAACAACCCTGCTATCAGTGAGGTGGCGAGTGTACCAATGGTTCCACCATAAGGTTCCGTTTGGATTGCGCTCGAGTCGACGGCTTTCGAGGGGCCATCAATAATAACGTTTAGTTAGGCTAATAAAAAAGCGGCTATCGTCGACAACAAAGCAGAGAGCCTTCTTTACTTGTACTATTATTTATTCTGTGCTCATGCGCAGGAACTCAACATAAAGTTATTTGGCTGCGGTATTCTGAACTTCGATATGACTTGTTAAAGGCCGGATTTATCGACTTTTGTTAACTAAATAGTAATTTATATTCATACCCTGTGGTAATCCATGCAATATGGTAAGTGTGAGGGATCTATTTTCCTGGTTCTGTGGCATGACTAGTATTGCGTAGAGGCAGCCGCGCGACGCGATGTTCCCCAGTACTTTGCCAATGGGCACATCCTCCATCGGGAACAAAAGGTCCACTACAATGCCCAGCCTTTTGAGGCGACCTTCTATGTATTCTGCATATTCCCTGAAAATAAACCAATATCAATAGTCACCGGCACGTAACTTAGCCAGGGTCGTTACATTATTTTTCTTAAATTCTCGTACACTTGCCCGCGTCAAATCGTCCGAATCTGGAAGCGGGCAAGTATGCGAGCTTTCATAAGATTTCATATACAGAATTCTAAAATTCGTTTCGTTCGATGCGTTCGGCTCGGATAAGTGTGCGTTCACCTTCAGTTAGTACTAAACAGACATGTTTAAAAAAAAAAATGGGAATAAATAGAATAAAGGCAAGCAATAGTGAAAAGAATAACTGAAAGCGAAAAAAACAGAAAAGTGAAAAATAACCTTGCCAAGTTACGTGCCGAAGGGTGTATCAATTGTCAACCCTTGTATTTATTAACATCGTACTTATTACATCTATCCTTATCCTTACTAATAGTATAAATGCGAATGTGAGTTTGTTTGTTACGCTCTCACGCCTTAACTACTCATCCGATTGCGATGAAATTTGGCACGCAGATAGCCTATGTTATGTAGAAATAAATTGGCAACATTTTAGACAGACAGCTAGTAAATTATAAATGTGAAAGTTTGTAAAAATGTGGAGATGTTTATTACTCTTTCACGCATCAACGGCTGAACGGATTTGGATGATGAATTTGGCACACAGAATGTTCTGAATTAACACATAGGATTTTTATCCCGGGAGAACAAAAGGTCCCTCGGGTATGTGGAGCAGAAGTTGGTTATATAGGTAATTTTTTTCAGTCGTGAAGACTATATGCGGATGAGATGTAGGCTTGTTAACTGTGCCTCCATTGGGAATAGCGCTCTTCCTGTTACCAATACTTTTAATTAGTCTGTTTTGTTACCGACTGTCCTGATCAATATCAAATGAAACTCTGATCCAAAAATATGATATGTAGGTACAGCTGCAGCATAACCGCTGTAGCTATGCAGCGGTAAGAGGGCGTAGAGCGTCATTATAAACCAGTTTAAATCCCGAAAGTCCCGTCAAAATCAGTCCAGCCGTTTCGGAGGTTAGCCAGAACAAACGCTCAAAATAAAAAATATTAAGATTTTTGGTATAAATACCATATTATTATATACCTACATACTTTCAATTGCATTTAGTAAAAATCTATTATTTTGACATTACAGACACTTCAATTTTATTTATTTGTATAAA